>JAXCGZ010019752.1:22500-25000 GCA_037179515.1 Halocaridina rubra
TGGATGGATGGATGGATGGATGGATAGATAGATAGATAGATAGATAGATAGATAGATAGATAGATAGATAGATAGATAGATAGATAGATAGATAGATAGATAGAGAGAGAGAGAGAGAGAGAGAGAGAGAGAGAGAGAGAGAGAGAGAGAGAGAGAGAGAGAGAGAGAGAGAGAGAGAGATTACTTCTTCTTCTTCTTCTTCCTCTATTTGCGTTCCCATTTTCATATGGGGTCGCATCAGTCTCTCGACTGCTACATGGGTTTTGGCAAAAGGGTTTTACAGCCGGATGCCCTTCCTGACGCCAACCCTCCCTATTTTTCCGGGCTTGGGACCGGCACTGGGCTGCTATTTCTAGCAACCCAGAGGCTGGGTTAGAGAGAGAGATTACTAAAATAGCTAAAACTGGAACTGACAGCAAAGTATATATGTGCACATATTCATAATACTGTTCAACTTTCATATTGCAAAATATTCTACCTTTTCATTGTTTACTCTTACATCGTGTTTATAGGACCCTACGTCCTTGGCTTATCCCAGACAAACTCGTAAATTATCCTTTTATATCAAGCTAAGAGTGTTGAGCATACATTACAGTGGTTCTTAACCTTGGGGCACATCCGCCCTAACCTAGGGGGACGTGGGTAATTTCGTTTATGGATAATTCATAGTTAATAAAAAGAAGGAAAGATTTTTTTCGATTTTTTTCATGTAATTAGGGAGGAATTTTTATAAACTAGAAAGGGTTAAAGGTCCAACTATCTCTAATGGGGCCAAAATAATAATAATGAAAAAAAGGTGATGCATGCTGGCACTATTATGTTTGGTTTTCCCCTCATCCACTCGAAGGGGATTGGGTGCCGGAAATTATATTTCTGATAAATGATCTGATTGCGTGAAAGGTAACGTATGGGCTAACAAACATGTGGTTGGGAAGTTGAGCGCGATGGCTGGGTAAAGTGAATTAGATTTTCACCCTCCGGGAACTCTGTGTGTGTGATTACCTAATTGTGATTACCTAATTGTGTTTACGGGAAAGAGCCCAAAGCTCGTATCTTCCCGTCTCCTGATCGGTTGTGTGTGTGTGTGTGTGTGTGTGTGTGTGTGTGTGTGTGTGTGTGTGTGTGTTGCTAAAGCGAAAGTACATATGTCTTGTTTACGATATGTAATCCATATATACTATCAAATATGCCATAACTTTATTTATCAGCTTCTATTCTTCTACTAGTACTACTACTACTACTACTACTACTACTACTACTAATATAATAATAATAATAATAATAATAATAATAATAATAATAATAATAATAATAATAATAATATTGTATATTGAAAAACGAAATTGTCGAACATTGTTGATTCCTTAATCACTAATTTGATTCCGAAAATAGGGACTTCGTTTTTAAATGGTAATAAATCATAAGATATTTAAAAGACTGCTTAAAGGAGTGTTGATAAATAACTTGTCAAATCGCTATATGGCACCTATTCTCTGTGCAAATTTTTGGGTTTAGTCGGAGTGTCATACTCTTTCCATTTAGCAATCACTCTCTTGTTTAATTTTTTTTTTATTACATATTGTCAGCTATTAATGTGTGAGTTTTAATGGCTGTTGCATCGCCCTTACAGAATATTCTTGTATATTCGTTATACATATCTTATTATATGTTCATATCTGACAAGTCGCAACACTCCCCTTCTCTGTTTCTCTTTGCTTTATGTATCTCCATGTCCAGGCTCGATGAGGGATATTTTCTTAGCCCGTCCTGGTGTCACACTCATTAAAACAAAAAAACTGTTGAGCAGTTTTCCTGGTGCTCTTTGACTCATGGTTGAAGTAATAAGCTGCTGAGAGACACGTCTTTATATTTTTCCAAGGTTATTCGCATTCTTTTTTAAGGTTATTTTTCATGAATACTTCAGTTTTAAGGCGAGTTGCCATTTGATGAAACGGTGGGGGTAAACCAGCTGCGGCTGTCGGACCTCATTGTAGAATATCCTCGTCCACCTACCATGTGGGTGACCCAAGCAGGGTTGAAGGGGGGGAGACGTGGCAACCCTCTATCCTCAAGAAACTGAGAGGAGTGGTTGAGGTATGTGGATCGTGGTGAATGCGAGTTTCTTGGCTCGGCCACCCCCCTTACAAGGGGGAATGAGACTTGTGTCTATGTCTATATACTTCAGTTTGAGGCTAAATTTTAAAATACAAGTTTTATTTTTTTATGTTTATGCTTGAATCTAATATAGTGCTTGCAAGTTATGCAAACTGAGTGATGCTTTTGCTTTCAGAATTCTTTCCTTTCGATAGATCTTGCTCCGTGAGAACTCCTAGGTTGTTGTCGTTCAGATTTCCACATCTAAGCCTCTATCACACGTCTTGATATTCTCCTAGATTCACTGTTCTCTCGGAAGTATTTGTTATGGACCCTGCTTACACACATGGAAAGTCTAATTCTGGCCTTAGAATTGTATGTAGATCTAGGTTTCTTAAAATACGCT
>JAXCGZ010019752.1:27500-36321 GCA_037179515.1 Halocaridina rubra
CAGTAAACTAGTGATAAAAGTGTACACAATGACGTTAGATTGATGGTTGGAAAAATACACTCACACCGACATAGAAATACGCACTCTCTCGCGCACAATTGCATGCACACACACACACACACACACACACACACACACACACACACACACACACACACACACACACACACACACACGTATATATGCATTTACACACATACAGTTAATAGTTAAGTTTTTCTATCGTTTTCTACATATTCTTCTTTCTTTCTTTGGAGTGAGGGACGAGAATACCGTCTCCTTGTTCACCTGCGTATCCTTTCAATTTGGCTTCCACAGTCTCAAGTTTTGCATCGTCTATGCTAGATTGGGATTGGTTGAGGTTATATAAACATCTCTGTTCCCCGTTTTCTTTGGTGGTGCATGCTTGGTTTCCAATTACCACATATGAAATTTATGATTTACCTGGTGTGTGTTTGTTTGTGTGTGCGCGTATGTGAGTGTGTGTGTTTGTGTGTGTGAATTTCCCTCAAAAGCTCCTACCCCATTGCTCACTTACCTAGATGGTAATGTAACACAAAATTAATATATATTTCTTTATATCTTCTTCTTCTTCGTCTACATCTTTTCCCACTTTTATGTGGGGTCGATGTTATTTTGTTATATAAAATATGTAATTGAATTGCCTTCTATTAACGGCCAAAAACTTGAGTCTTGGGAAAAAACTTCAAGACAAAATGCAAATATCGGATATTTTTATGAATTTGTAAAAAAAATAAAAAGTAAAGAAAATAAAGCTGGCTAGGATCCCGTACGGGATCCTAGCCATACACAGACCCACGTCAGTTGCGTTTATGAAATCCATTTGTGTGTCTAGCTAACTAACAATATGGTATCCTAGGTTTACACTGTTTAAGAAATCGGGCCTCTATAGTGTGTGATCTGTGTAATATTTGATATAAATATTCCATATATAGTCTTTTAAACTAAACAAGTACATTTTGCTAGATTTTTTTTTTCTATTTTACCTAAAAGTGATAAGCACACTTTTATTGTTACCTGGGACTGATAAGTATATAAACTGAGGTGTTTTCAATGCTGTTATTATTATTATTATTATTATTATTATTATTATTATTATTATTATTATTATTATTATTATTATTATTATTATTATTATTATTATTATTATTATTATTATTATTATTATTATTATTATTATCATCACTACTACTCACTACTACTACTACTACTACTACTACTACTACTACTACTACTACTACTACTACTACTACTAGTAGTAGTAGTAGTAGTAGTAGTAGTAGTAGTAGTAGTAGTAGTATAACCTGCCAAAAAGCAGAGGCGTGAATGAAAAAAATATGTTGATTAAGCCTTGCCGTCCCAGATCTTTTAACTTGACCATTAGATGTGTGGATCCACAGGTGAAACAACACCTTCCAGATCTTGGATTTTTCTCTACTGTAACTCTACAGTCGAAAAATATAGATGAATAGCTTAATGAAGTTTTGAGAACATATTCCATGGCGTACAAAACTTTGTATGCTTTGACTCCGCCATTCCGTTACAAGGGAGATTACACCCATTGCACTTGCATAATAGACAGTCAGCTTGAATTCCAATTATTAATGGAAATGAGTTATAAAATGTAGTCACCGTGGCTCAAGCCGTAGCGTCCTCGACTCTGAGGCGTCAGGTCGAGGCTTCGCGCAAGAAGGCAACCGTCCTAGCCCTTGATAGAAAAGGGAGTCCGTGACGTAAAACCGGAACATTGGAAATGAGTTATAATCATATTTGTAAACAAACTTATGATGTCTCGTTGGAGGAACACTGATGCCCTTACTCTGTTGACTGTAGATAATAATAACTTTGAAGTGGTCTCTCTCAAGAATCCTTTCCATCAATATCCATTTCAGAAGTTTCCCTTTAGGAGAGAAGTAATGATAATGATGATGATGAGATGGACAGTGACGATGATAATGGTGATAAAGAGCGGTGTAACTGATGATAATGTTTATATTGTGATTAGGAATTTGTTTTCTCTCTTTCCTAAGACATGCAAGGGGGGTATTTTTACCATTACTGAATATCTAACATTTAGAAATACTGTACCACTATTAACCTCATACATTTAATAGCGTACTAGTTCTTTCTACGCAGCTCTCTCCTTCCTTTCACGAAGAGGTTCTTGCGAAGATATGCTGTACGAGATGCACATTGGTATCGAATTTGGTTCATTCTTTGAATTTAAGATGTCCAGCCACATAACATGCACGCACACACGCACACGTGCACATATACAGAGGTAGGGCAGTTGCCTTTAAGCATACCTAATCCAGTCTAATGAAACCTGTTCCAACTTAACCAAGTTTGAAATAATAAGTTGTTCGCATTGGATTTCTGCTCATTCATTATTTCTTAATTATAAGTAATTGTCACAATGGGCAGTTTTCCGCACTTACACACACACACACACACAGAGGCACGCGCACACACACACACACACACACACACACACACACACACACACACACACACACACACACACACACACACACACACACACACACACATACACATTGCGTATAAAGTGATTCCTTTTATTAATTATCTCTTTTGTTTAATTGACTCTTCTATGTAAAATCCAAATTATAATGGACATCATAAAATCTTAGTTTTCAGAACACTTTATTTGGTCCGGATGCTCTCTCTAAATGTTCTATAGTGTATTTAGGGCCTGACTTTTTAGAACACTCAGTTTTAGAACACTTTAATATTTAATAAATTTATCGACATAATAAAGTCTGATTTATAAAGAGACTTCATATAGCCCTGATATTTTCTACACATATTCCAATAATGTGTGCTACTATATTACTGAACTCGACACTTTTTAACATTCATTTTTATATAAATTGCTTTTTTATGACAACTTTGACCAAGGCGAAAAAGAAAATTCCTTTTACGATAGAGCTTGGAGAGACTTTTTTTGTGTTTTTTTTTTCCAAAAGTTGAGTAATGAAAGCAGGTTTTGCCCTTGTCTGTTCTTTGTGCTATAGTGGGAAAACTTTCGCTTTTAATGTGATTCTTCTTTCCTACTTTTATATTTATATTTTTTTTTTTATCTTGAACTTGGCACCAGCGAAGTAAACCTGGTGCCAGTTTCGAGGAACCTTTTCATATATCTCAAAACAAGTAAAAAAATTTTTTTTTTTTTTTAATATATATATATATATGTGTGTGTGTGTGTGTGTGTGTGTGTGTGTGTGTGTGTGTGTGTGTGTGTGTGTGTGTGTGTGTGTGTGCGTGTGTGTGTAATTACCTAATAGTGCTTACGGGAAAGAGCCCCAAGCTCGTAACTTCCCGTCTCCTGGTCGGCCCATTTTTATACTTAGTGATACTTCCTTACTTCCTGCAAAGAAATGTTCTTACGAAGCTTCAATCTTTGACCTCTAATTCTAGTGCTAGTGATATCAAAATATCGATCTCTGTCCACTCTGTCAAAACCATGAAGAAATTTTGAAACCGTCACCCTATCCCCCCCTAATTCTTCTAGCTTCGAGGATGGTAAGTCTAATTCCCTCAGCCTCTCCTCATAACTGGGATTGCGTATTTCTGGAACCAGTTTCGTGATATGTCTTTCAACTTTTTCCAGCTCACCTACGGGCTTTTTCAAGTGTGCGTGTGTGTGTGGTGTGTGTGTGTGTGTGTGTGTGTGTGTGTGTGTGTGTGTGTGTGTGTGTGTGTGTGTGTGTGTGTGTGTGTGTGCATGTATTATTTTAGAAATTAAAAAATGGAAAGGTCACTGAAGTTACAGTGAGCTTTCTTCTTCTTCTTCTTCCTCTATTTGCGTTCCCATTTTCATATGGGGTCGCATCTCTTCACTAGTCGTCTCCACTGGTTCCGGTCCATCACTTGCTCCTCCTCCAGCTGTCTCTCTTTTAGAAGTGAAAAAATCTCTCTTGAGTGCAATATCAATTTGAAGTTAGTTTAGTACATACATACTTATCTATCTCATTTTAGAAATAAAAAAAAGGAAATATATATATATATATATATATATATATATATATATATATATATATATATATATATATATATATATATATATATATATATATATATATATTAGTTTAGATATCCATATTTATATATCTCATTGTAGGGGCCTGAAATTAGAATAAAAAAAAATTATATATAAATTTGTATTTTTCCCTGGAGGTTCAGAAATCCTTCAGACTTCATCAACTGGGGGAAACAAGCCAGCTCAACTCTGCGCCGTTCTAGAAGAAGGACCAGTGACATGGATTGTCTTCAGGAGGGACATGTGCTTTTGTAATAGTTTAAACCTAAACCAACACAAGTCATTCGGAAGCTAATGAGAAATAGTAACCTCACATAAACATGTGGGAAACATGTTGCTAAAGAAGCACAGTGGATTCGGTTTTACGTCATGAACTCCCTTTTCTACTAAGGGCTAGGACGGTTGCCTTCTTACGAAGGACTTGTTTTGGCAAATGTAATCGTTACCCCGAGTGCATGTCCTTGCTAACCTCAGTCCGTGACAGGGCGCGAACCCTCGACCTGCCGCCTCAGAGTCGCAGACGCTACCATTTTGCCACGGAAACTGCTAAAGAAGTACAGTATAAGAGTGAATGGAGATGTATATGAATTATTTCCACACTTTCTTTGCTCTGAAGTTATTAAGTATTTTGACATTTTTTTTATGTCAATATTAATTCCCACTTGAATAGGGGTGGACACAGACAAATTGGAGCTAGGGAGATAGGACTGGATGCCCTTCCTAACTCCCCCCAGTGGGCTCGAACTCTGGATTGACACTTTCCTCTTCGACTGCTCTGACATCTGCGCTATCGAGGTCCCCCCTTAGCAGAATAAGCAAAGTAAAGATATTATTATCCACGAAAATCTTCTTGAGATTTCAGGGGACTCGAACTCGCGTCGCAAGCTACAAAGTCATGCTGTCTTAACCAACTGAGCTATTACAACAGACAGATATGCTACTCTGCGAGTACCATATCACTGATTAACTACCTCGTAAGCATATTTATAAAGTCGGTTGAATACAACTTTTCCCGCTTTTCTCCATCATTTGACATGCGCAACAGTTAAACAAATTACGGTTATTAAAGTCTGACACTAAGACCATTCCTTGAGAGTTAAGGCATAGCTTCTATTCACAGGTCACGTGTTTTTAGATAGTTTGCTCCCCGGCGGTTTTTCTAGAGCTACCGTTAGTGTATATTTGTTTGTGGATGCGTCACTGCACAAAAAAAAAAAAAAGTTATATGGCTGAGAAAACAAACACATTTATCACTGAAAATATGGAGAAGAGACCAACTCTTGCTTGCTAAAGTCCTCGATCGCGCGCGCGCAAAAAAAAAAAATAATAAATAAAAAAAAATACAGCGATCTTTGTTAACAAGAGCAGAAGGTCTCTTAGATTTCAATAGGACTGTCCTGCACAGCTCGATTTCAACTCTTCCTCCCTTTACGGATCCTTTTCTATGTCTACATCTACACAGAATATTCTTTGAGATTCGATACACCTCTCTTATCATCACTTCACATCTGACACGTCACAACATTCCCCATTTCTGTTTTCCATTGCTATATGTTCCTTCATGCCCAGACCCGATGAGGACGATTTTCTTTGACCGTCCTGGTGTCACACTCATAAAAAGAAAAAAAAAAGTATTTTTTTTATGTTTTGAAGAAGCGCAAAAGAGACGTTTGCTGAAGGGTAGGAAAACTACTCTATTATAATAATGAATTTGATGGTAATAAGTGAGGCTTTTCTGTTCTTTAAATTCTAATTGTTATATATCTCTATTTTAATTTCAAAGTGCATAACTTTATTATTAATAATATTATTACTATTATTATTATTATTATTATTATTATTATTATTATTATTATTATTATTATTATTATTATTATTATTATTATTATTATTATTATTATTATTATTATTAATTTATTTGTATGTATGCATATATGGTGTGTGTGTGTGTGTGTGTGTGTGTGTGTGTGTGTGTGTGTGTGTGTGTGTGTGTGTGTGTGTGTGTGTGTGTGTGTGTGTGTGTGTTTGTAGTCAGATAAGCACATTATCAAAATCATAAAAATACCCAGACCGGGACTTGACCATATAACACACTTTATAATCCATCAGTAATGAACACATTATCTCTCTCTCTCTCTCTCTCTCTCTCTCTCTCTCTATATATATATATATATATATATATATATATATATATATATATATATATATATATATATATATATATATATATATATATATATATATATATGAGAATCCAGAAATTCAACGAAAAGCGATTTTTGTTCGTGGGTAGAAGCAGAAAATGCATATGACACATTGTGACCCAAGTTAAGTGACCTTATATGAAAGTATGAAATGCTGCAGACACCACACATAAAATTTTAGGTCTTTTCCAATATTTTTTTTTACTCTAAATATCTTTCTCTTCCTTTCCTGTTCCATCCCTCATCCTTTCCCTTCTAAATGCTCCCTCCTTCCCTTTTCCTGTTTTCGGTGTTGCAGGTACATTAAATGCGATAAATTGCATTGATAATACTTGGAAGGCTGTGATGGGGAAACGTGCCATGAGTCAGCCAAGTAGATAGATGCATATCACTCCGTCTAACCTCCTTTCTTTCTATTTATCTGTCTGTTCGAATATATATTTCTTATTAGTAATATGTCTGGTCGTCTGTATATTTTATATGTATGGGTGAGTGTGTGACTGTGTCTGAATGTCACGAAAATGTAAACAGGTGACACGCAGATGAGTAGAGGTAAGCTACGAAGGAAAAATGACCTCTATATAAGTTTGTGTATGTGTGTGTATATATATATATATATATATATATATATATATATATATATATATATATATATATATATATATATATATATATATATAAGACCTAAACTACGGTGGAAGGACCGACTGAAGGAGGATCTCAGAGAGAGACAGCTGGAGGAGGAGCAAGTGATGGACCGGAACCAGTGGAGACGACTAGTGAAGAGATGCGACCCCATATGAAAATGGGAACGCAAATAGAGGAAGAAGAAGAAGAATATATATATATATATATATATATATATATATATATATATATATATATATGTATATATATATATATATATATATATATATATATATATATATATATATATATATATATATATATATATAATGATGAAATAATCATGTTATTATATGTTAAAACATGGAATATATTTTTGCTCCCGGCCATGATTCAAACCTAAAGCATACTTGACTATCCATCAGTGTGGCTAAGGCGCTACCAACTGTATCAACGAAGGTGTAAAAGAAGAAAGAAACCTCGCACCTAACTTCTAGAGCTAGGAATTGAATACATTGTACTTAAAGACTCTGTTAATTCTTTTAATATGTATTGAATTAATGTTGAATGGATAAATACTTTTATACCAAATTCTTATCCTTTCCAAATTGCAAGACAATTTTATATCATTCGAAGAAGACTTCATTATTATTATTATTATTATTATTATTATTTTTATTATTATTATTATTATTATTATTATTATTATTATTATTATTATTATTATTATAATTATTATAATTAAATGTGTTTATGATTGTTAGTGATACGTGCAAGAGGTTATTAGTCGGCGCCATAAAAGGAAAGCGAAAAAGCCCTCTTGGGGAATCACCACTTTATTTTTACAGGCGTCAAGAGAGAGAGAGAGAGAGAGAGAGAGAGAGAGAGAGAGAGAGAGAGAGAGAGAGAGAGAGAGAGAGAGAGAGAGAGAGAGAGAGAGAGAGGAGGGGGCTCATTGACTCTTAAGATGGAAGGGTTTCCTGTCATGGCACCCATAATGATAGTGAGTGCCACGCGATAAGCGTGCCAATTAGAATAAATATGGTGATGATTGGTAGGTGTAAGGGAATGAAGATGATATCGGTGATGATAAACGGTTCTGATTGTAATGGTGATGTTGAAAATGGTGATGAAGATGGTAGATGAATGATGATAATTATTGTTATATGCGATTCTTGATCATGATAATTGCAATATTTTAGAATAAAAGTGAAGATGATTATGATTTGAGGGTAAACGTTGATGACGATGATATTTATGATGATGCTGATGATGATGGTTAAGATTTTAATGATGAAATGATTATCATATTAATGTACAGGATGATAGTGATGTTGATTATAGTGTAAATGGTGATTAGAACATTGAAGAATATCATTCAAACAAGTAATTTTGACTATGACTTGATGAATGATGATATTGATAATGATGATGACAGCTATGAATTTAGTGATGATAATATATGTTGTGATGGTGAATGATGTATCTGATTTGAATAATGATGATACCAAGGACTGTGCTTTAAACAGTTATCATAATATTGATTGTGAGTTTATAAATGATGATGTTGAGAATGATGATGATGAGGCTTGTAATAAGACTTTCTAATAGGAACAGAGGTGATGAATATTGTGATGATATAAATGGAGATGGTGAATTGAAAGGCTACAGTGAAAATGGTGCGGTATCAGGTACAAAGATATTTATGTTACGATATAATTATCCATAGAAATATTTTAGCAAAACTCCTATTTCTGCTATTTTACATTCCGTCCATATATCATAGTTATTTATTTACAAATATAGTAGATATGTATTTATTCTCTCTCTCTCTCTCTCTCTCTCTCTCTCTCTCTCTCTCTCTCTCTCTCTCTCTCTCTCTCTCTCTCTCTCTCACACACACACACAC
>JAXCGZ010019753.1:2500-5000 GCA_037179515.1 Halocaridina rubra
TATATATATATATATATATATATATATATATATATATATATATATATATATATATATATATATATATATATATATATATATATATATATATATATATATATATATATATATATATATATATATATATATATATATATATATATATATATATATATATATATATATATATATATATATATATATATATATATATATATATATATATATATATATATATATATATATATATATATATATATATATATATATATATATATATATATATATATATATATATATATATATATATATATATATATATATATATATATATATATATATATATATATATATATATATATATATATATATATATATATATATATATATATATATATATATAATATATATATATATATATATATATATATATATATATATATATATATATATATATATATATATATATATATATATATATATATATATATATATATATATATATATATATATATATATATATATATATATATATATATATATATATATATATATATATATATATATATATATATATATATATATATATATATATATATATATATATATATATATATATATATATATATATATATATATATATATATATATATATATATATATATATATATATATATATATATATATATATATATATATATATATATATATATATATATATATATATATATATATATATATATATATATATATATATATATATATATATATATATATATATATATATATATATATATATATATATATATATATATATATATATATATATATATATATATATATATATATATATATATATATATATATATATATATATATATATATATATATATATATATATATATATATATATATATATATATATATATATATATATATATATATATATATATATATATATATATATATATATATATATATATATATATATATATATATATATATATATATATATATATATATATATATATATATATATATATATATATATATATATATATATATATATATATATATATATATATATATATATATATATATATATATATATATATATATATATATATATATATATATATATATATATATATATATATATATATATATATATATATATATATATATATATATATATATATATATATATATATATATATATATATATATATATATATATATATATATATATATATATATATATATATATATATATATATATATATATATTATATATATATATATATATATATATATATATATATATATATATATATATATATATATATATATATATATATATATATATATATATATATATATATATATATATATATATATATATATATATATATATATATATATATATATATATATATATATATATATATATATATATATATATATATATATATATATATATATATATATATATATATATATATATATATATATATATATATATATATATATATATATATATATATATATATATATATATATATATATATATATATATATATATATATATATATATATATATATATATATATATATATATATATATATATATATATATATATATATATATATATATATATATATATATATATATATATATATATATATATATATATATATATATATATATATATATATATATATATATATATATATATATATATATATATATATATATATATATATATAATATATATATATATATATATATATATATATATATATATATATATATATATATATATATATATATATATATATATATATATATATATATATATATATATATATATATATATATATATATATATATATATATATATATATATATATATATATATATATATATATATATATATATATATATATATATATATATATATATATATATATATATATATATATATATATATATATATATATATATATATATATATATATATATATATATATATATATATATATATATATATATATATATATATATATATATATATATATATATATATATATATATATATATATATATATATATATATATATATATATATATATATATATATATATATATATATATATATATATATATATATATATATATATATATATATATATATATATATATATATATATATATATATATATATATATATATATATATATATATATATATATATATATATATATATATATATATATATATATATATATATATATATATATATATATATATATATATATATATATATATATATATATATATATATATATATATATATATATATATATATATATATATATATATATATATATATATATATATATATATATATATATATATATATATATATATATATATATATATATATATATATATATATATATATATATATATATATATATATATATATATATATATATATATATATATATATATATATAT
>JAXCGZ010019753.1:20000-25000 GCA_037179515.1 Halocaridina rubra
GAAGCTGTGTCAGTTATTGTCAGAATTTGGAATGGTGTATGAGAGAAGGAAGTTGCGAATGAGTGTGGGAAAGAGTAAGGTTTTGAGGTGTACAAGAAATGAGGATGGTGCTGGATTGAATGTTATGTTGAATGGCGAGACACTTGTGGAAGTTGATCAGTTTAAGTATTTGGGCTCAGTTATAGCTGAAAATGGTGGAGTAGAAGCAGATGTGTGTCACAAAGGGAATGAAGGATGTAAAGTGTTGGGTGCGTTGAATGAAGTGATGAAGAATAAAGGATTGGAGATGAATGTTAAGAAAAGTTTGCATGTGAAAGTGATTGTGCCAACTGTGGTGTATGGATCAGAGTTATGGGGTATGAAAATAAGTGAGAGACGGAAACTAAATGTGCTTGAGATGAAATGCCTGAGGAGTATGACCAGTGTATCTCAGTTGGATAGGGTTAGGAATTAAGTGGTGAGAGCAAGAACGGGTGTGAGGAGAGAAGTGGCAGCCAGAGTAGATATGAATGTTCTGAGATGGTTTGGCCATGTGGAGAGGATGGGTGATGATAGACTGCTGAATAAGGTGATGAATGCGAGAGTTGATTGGAGAAATGCTAGAGGGAGGTCTAGGTTTGGGTGGATGGATTTAGCAAGGAGAGCCTTGAATGATAGGAGGATAAATGTGAGGGAAGCAAGTGATCATACTAGGATTTTGAATGAGTGGTGAGCGAGTGTATCGCACCTCTGGTGGGAATTCGCTGTTACCACAGGTCTGCATCTCACAGAGGTAGCCCTGTGGTAGGGGCAGTAAGGGAGTTGGCATTATGAAGCAACACAGGTTGTGGAAGAGCCGGGAGGATGGGCTGTGGCACTACAGCAGTGACATCTGAACGGCCGCTAGCTCCCTAGTCATTGCCCATAGAGCAAAGTAATCCCCTAATTTTATTTTGTTTATGTCGGCTAACCTCCAAATTGGGGGTAACAGCCAAGGTTAATGGATGAATTATTATTATTATTATTATTATTATTATTATTATTATTATTTTATTATTATTATTATTATTATTATTATTATTATTATTATTATTATTATTATTATTATTATTATTATTATTATTATTATTATTATTATTATTATTATTATTACTATTATTATTATTATTATCATTATTATTATTATTATTATTATTATTATTATTATTATTATTATTATTATTATTATTATTATTATTATTATTATTATTAATATTACTATTATTTCATATTAGGGATTTAAAATCTTTAAGTTGTACAGAATCAATCCATTAAAATAAATCGGATATCTCAATGCTGTTGCAATTGTCAACTCTTCAGAGATTTTATGTAAGACACGTGTGTGAGCACGCAAACGTTCTCATACTATTATACTTTTGTGCCTACTTAGGTTATCTTTCACTTGTACCTAACTTTGTAATGAAGGATTGGGGTTGCTACTGCTGCTACTGCTAGTTTAATATTATTTATTTGTTTTTCTTCTGTAGAAACTGTTGCATTTCCTCTGTTCCTGATCAGTCAGCCCTAAAAGTTGACGAGATCATAACCTTGGCAATGGAAACGTTCATTCCCTACTCTATGAAAACTTTCTCTCCACCTAGTCCTTGGTTTGATCGTGCCTGCTCCATGGGTATTCAGGCCAGGGATCAGGCATACCGGTAACACCAAGCATCTCCTTCTGATTTAAGTCGCTCTGCTTATAGTACAGCTAGAAATCACTGCTCACATTCGAAGATCTAAGGCTATCTTTTTAAGAAGTAAAGTCGATGATGACCTTGACTCCGCTCCCACTGATAAATGTTTCTGATTCTTAGACAAATTTCAGCAACTCAAGCTTTTTCCCTCTCATTCGTGCTAGTGGTTTTATAGCTTGCCCTCTAACTGAAAAAGCTATTCCCTTTAGCTCTCATTGTTATGGCAACTCTTGCATAAGCAATTCTAGTGCACCTATTCCTCCTTTATAACCCTATGCCCTCCCATATTCTTTCTTCACACAAAGTTCATAAGGGTCTTCGCTCTCTAAAGACGAACAAGGCATTTGGACCCAATGGTATCTATGTGAGGTTTCTTAAGGTGTCTGAGATGTACTGGTTCCCCTGCATTACAGTCTTTTTCACCTCATTCTCTCAACCAGTATCTACCTCTTAGCTAGGAAACATGCTCCAATTCAACCTGTTTCTAAGAAGGATGCCCGATGTATCCTTACCTACTGACGACCTATTTCACTAACCGCTGGAATAGATAAAGTTTTCGAAAGTCTACACAAATTTCACTTTTTGCAATGTCTTGAATCTAAATCGCTTATCTACTGTCACCAGTATGGTTTCCACAAGGCAAGATCCACTGGTGGCCTTCTGTCCTATCTTACTCATGTATGGTCATCTTCTCTGTGGAACCTCGAGGAATCCTTTGTCGTCGCCCTTAAAATCTCTAAGGCGTTTGACAGAGTCTGACACAAGGCTCTGTTGGCCAAACTCCCTGCTAATTGCTTTACCCATTCTCTCTATTCTCTGTATTCCTGTTCTCTTTAATACTGTTTTTATATCTGTGGTTGTTGACAATGCAATATGTAGCTCATTTCCAGATCCCAGTTGTATTCCACAGGGCTCTGGTCTTTTACCAATTATGTTTCCTCTCTTCGTCAACGATCTTCTTCCCTTCTCTACGCCTTTGCCGACGATTCTACCCTTCAATTTTACTCTCCCTACTCTTCACAACCTTCATATGCTACTTGTAATCAGTCTTTTACACTCGTTCTTCTACTCTCGACTCCGATTTGCAAAAGGTATCTGAGGGGGGCACCTAAAATTTAGTTAAATTTAATGCCTCCAAGGAACACTTCCTAGCTATCTTTTTATTTTTTTTCCTCCTGATGGCCCTATTGTCTTCGAAACTAACGAAATTTCCCCTCTTAATTCTGTTAGCATATTACGAATCCTGATAGCCTCTAACTTGTCTTGGAGGAATCACATAATCCAAATTTCTATACCTGCGACCAAGAAATTGGGGGTTCTATTTCGTATTCGTCATTACTTTTCCTTTTTACAGTTCCTTGAAGTCTACAAAGGTCTTATCCCTCCCTGCAGAGAATACTGCTCGCACATCTGGGGTGCTTCATCTTATACTTATCTCCTTGATATAGCTGAATCGAAGGCAGTCAGAGTCATTAATGATCCTACTTTTACTTTTAATCTAGATTCTCTTTCCCTTCACCGCAAAGAATCATCACTTTTTCTTTTCCTCATAATCTGTCTCGCATCTCTTTTTCTTCTCTCTCATCTCCGATTTGCAGAAGGTAATTGAGTGGGGCATCCAAAATTTAGTTAAATTTAATGCCTCCAAGACACAGTGTCTGACTCTCTCTTTATATTCTCCTTATAGCCCTAGTGTCTTCGAAGTCATCGAATGTTACCCTCTTGATTCTATTAACATATTAGGCATCCAGATAGCATCTAACTTATCTTGGAGGAGTGACATTATCCAAGTTTGTAAATCTGCATCCAGTTTTTTTTCTTTTGCATCGTTACTTTTCTTTTTCAGTTACCTAAAATCTGTAAAGGTCTTATCCGTTCCTGCTTTGAATGCTGCTCTCATGCTTCTTCTTATACTTATCTCTTGATAGGGTTGAATCTAAGGCAATCAGACTCATCAATGTTCTTTCTGTAACTTTTAAGCTGGATTCTCTTTTTCTTCGCTGTAAAGTATCATTCTTTCTCTTTTCTATCGTTACTTCTTCCATCGTTTCTCTGATGAGATAGCGATTTGCATCCCTCCCCCACTGCCCAGGCCACGTAACATTCGCCAAGCGGCCTCATCTCACAGGTACTGTGTGGAGATTAGTAGCTTGCGAATTTGATGGTGCACCGACTGCTTCTTCCCATCCACCTCCAGACTCTGATCTCTCTCCCTCCTATTGTTTTTCCTAATTCTTATAAGCTATCTTCCTTCAAATAAACAGATTTTTAGTCATATCTCTAGAGCCGCAATACTTTGCCTACTCTTTCATCCTGCCCTTTTCCTTTTGTGAATTATTGCATTATTTCTATCTTGCCCTTAGCCTTCTACTTTTTCTCCGTCTTAATGCTTCTTGGTGCCCGAGCGTAATTAGGGCAGTTTTCTTGCACATCCCAGTGAGATCGTATACTGAAACTTTATTTACAGAGCACAATAACTGTTTTGGAAGTAATTTTTATTTTCTTATGTAAAAGTTCAATTTTCTGTTTTCTGCTCATGAGTCACTTGCATTGCAGTTTCGCATGCAGCCCCTGATTTTCTCCCAACGTCAGCAAATTCAACCTCATTAAAACTTGCGTTGTGCATGTAGCTTATTAGATTTAGAGCAACCTTTGTTACTGCCCGTGAAGCAAACAAAAACTGTTCCTTTAATTTATATAAATTGTTTCATTATAGTATATATCTGGAACAGTCGTAACTATTGAATATTTTATCGTTTGTTTGTAACCAACGACAGATGACTTTAAATGTTCACGGAATAGCGGAAAACTCGAACTTTCCTTTTTTTAATCGTTCTTTGTTGTCTATTCTCTTACTTAATTTTTGGGAAGTTACCCACTTAAAAGTTGACAGTTTCCCTATTTTAAAGCTTCTTTTTGTGGGTCTTAATAATTAATCCTATATTCTTGTGTGATGCTTGTTTATTGTGGGTAGGTGGGTATGCTTTTGTGCATTTCAGGCAGTTCAATCAACACTGCTTAAAAAGTATTCTGTTGGAAAAAAAGCGAAACTTTGGAAGAGTTTCTACAGTGAGTGACAGAATATCCTATTCCAAGAGTGAGTCCTTAACAACCAGTTTCTAAGTCTTATTATACCTTGGTACTAGTCCAAGTAATCTAGTGATATAAAACATGAACTGAATATCTCTGGATACATAACATCTGGGCGTGGTATAAGAGAGGAGTAAGTTTCTCAAGTCACAAGACACTATTCCTAAAATATCCCTGTCACCCCATAGGGGTAACAGA
>JAXCGZ010019753.1:35000-36265 GCA_037179515.1 Halocaridina rubra
AATAAGATAAATAAGGATTTGAGCTTTCCGCTTATCTCTGGGGATGGCAGGCAGACATAACTCTCTAGCTACAGCATTTCTGTGTCCTCAATACGAATGTGTACACTTTTGGCTCATAAAATTGTGCATTATTGTATAATATGATAAATTCCCGTTAGTTGTGTAATGTAGTGGAAAGAAGCGAATATTTTTGAATGTTCTTATCCTGGTAATGAATGCCTTTTATATCTCTGCTAATGTGCCGAGATTTCATGGGTTTCCATTCTGGTGTTTACGAGAGATACTATATGCCTAATTTAAGCTACCTTTAAACGTTCAGTCCTCTAATAATGTCACCCGACACCTGCTCCCCAGATGACAATGAAAGCCGCCCTCTCAGAAGCACATCGTTCGATTACATTATAATACACTTAAGCAATGAATAGACTGACAAAGGGTGATTGCAAAACGAAATGGAAAACAAATCCTCCTAATTATCATGAATAAGGGTAGAGTTTAAAATAAATAAAACTCATTAAATCAATTTTACTCAGTGTTGACATTTTAGCCCTTGAATATAACATTTTAATGAATGTTTGAAAATGTCAGGTGTATCACAAAGAGTATTTTTGAAGACCTTTTCAATGTTGACGCCTCCGTCTCGCTAATTCTAATGAGGAGCGAGTAAATATGATGTCAACAATAGGCAATGAAAGATAATTATTGTGTGTTCGCTCATCGATCCCTCTTCCCTTTGTGTCGCAAGTCTACTCTGTCTGCACGTTGTTAGTTCGCATTCGATACTTTCTACCTTCCTTCTTTCTCCCTTTTTTCTGCATTTTCTTCCAATACATTTACCCGTTCATTGACACCCTCCTCCTCATCACCCTCCAACATAAGATTTAATGACGACGAATATATCAAAAGGAAATGTCGAAAAAGCTATCTCTTAGGAGTGTGTATTCATAATAACTTCATATATATATATATATATATATATATATATATATATATATATATATATATATATATATATATATATAATATATATATATATATATATATATATATATATATATATATATATATATATATATATATATATATATATATATATATATATATATATATATATATATATATATATATATATATATATATATATATATATATATATATATATATATATATATATATATATATATATATATATATATATATATATATATATATATATATATATATATATATATATATATATATATATATATATATATATATATATA
>JAXCGZ010019754.1:0-12500 GCA_037179515.1 Halocaridina rubra
TCAAAATAAATGTTTTGGGTAAAGTTGGAATGGATGTTTACTATAATTCTCTGCAAATGAAACAGATATTTTATGTTGTAGGAAATCATAATTCTAACTTATGTGGTAAAGATTTGATGCCAAAAATAGGTGTTTATTTGTCTGGTATTGATGATTCTTCTAAAATTAATAAAGTCAATGGTTCTGTGGTAGAATTGTTGAATGATTATGAAGTTAATCCTAATAAACCCATTTCAGATATTACAGCTCACATTCATGTTAAGAGTGATGTAGTTCCAAAATTCAGAAAACACAGATCAGTTCCATTTCACTATAAACCTTTAGTTGAAGATGCTTTAAATAAACTGATTGTAGATGATATAATTGAGCCTGTTAACCATAGTGAGTGGGCTGCCCCCATTGTTACTGTGTTGAAATCGGATAAGGAGTTTGTGCGTATCTGTAGAGATTTTAAAGAATTGAATAAATGTATATCATGTGACCAATATCCATTACCTAAAACAGATGAGTTGTTAGCATCTATTGGTAAGGGAAAGATTTTTTATACTATTAATTTGAAAATTGCATATTTACAGATTTCTGTGAGTGAAGAAAGCCAAAAGTATTTAGTAGTAAATACACATAAAGGTTTGTTTAAGTACAAAAGATTACCTTTTGGTCTTTCTTCTTCACCAGCTATATTTCAGAGATTTATTGCTCACCTGTTGAAAGATGTAGAGGGAGTTGATGCTTATTTAGATGACATTATTGTAAGTGGTGAATCTGAAGAGCAGCATGATCTTGGGTTTATTGAAGTTTTAAAAATTTTGCAAGAGCATAATGTTCAGATTAACAAGAAAAAATGTGCTGTTAAGGTTTCTTCTTTAGAATATCTTGGATTTTGTATCTCAGGTGAAGGAATCAAACCTTCCCCTAAGAAGGTCAAAGCTATTCTAGATTCTCCAGCCCCTACTTCTGTTGCAGAGTTGCATCTTTTATTGGAATGTTGACATATTATTGTAAATTCATTAAGAATTTTTCTTCCAAGCTGGCCCCTTGTATGAATTGCTAAAAAAGAATAAAGTTTTTAAATGGTCTGAACTTAAAAACAAAGCTTTTGAAATTGTAAAATCTGATTTATCAAAAGGTCCCCTTTTGGCTAATTATGATGGTAATAATCCACTAGTTGTTGAAGTGGATGCGTCTCCTACTGGTGTAGGATGTGTATTGTTGCAAAAAATTGATGGAAGAGAATTACCAGTTTATTTTGCTAGTGAAAAACTGACATCAGTTGAACAGAACTATGCTCAAATTGACCGAGAAGGGCTTGCCTTAGTTTTTGGGTTGAATCGCTTTATATATTTTTTACTTGGAAGACAATTTGAAGCAAGGACCGACCATAAACCACTTTTAGATTTATTTGGCAAAGGGCGTCATATTCCTACCAATGCCACTGCTCGTATTCATCGTTGGGCACTGTTTCTCTTTCAATATGATTTTGAGTTTACTTACAAAGTGGGTAAAGAAAATGTTGTGGCTGATGCCCTTAGCAGGTTGCCTATTGATGATGATTTTAAATCCGTGACTCCAAATGAATACATTAAGTTAGTTGAAGCTTTAGATTTTGAAGATATTTCTTTTTCAAAAATCAGAAATTGTACTCAGAAAGATGAGGTTTTGGGTCAACTCATGCATAATATAAGATTTGGTTGGTCTACAAATGATTTGAGATTACATGAATATAGTTCTGTTAAGTCTGATCTTAGTTTATATGACAATGTAATTTTGTACAGAAACAGAATTGTAATACCTACCAGCTTAAGATGTAAGATACTTGAGCACTTACATAGTGGTCATAATGGGATAAATGTGATGACAGCAGAAGCTAGGAATTGGGTTTTGTGGCCTAAAATTGACCAAGATATTTCTGAAATTACAAAGAATTGTCCAGTTTGTTTTAAAAATTTTCAACCAAACCATGCTCCTGTGATGTCATGGTCTACCCCTGATAAGGCATGGTCAAGACTTCACACTGACTATGCTGGACCCATAGATAACAAATATTTTCTTGTAATTGTAGATGCATATTCTAAGTTTCTAGATGTTCAAGTTACTAGTTCAGTGACTTCAAGTGTTACCATGGAATTGCTTAGAAAAAAATTTCTAATTTTGGTATTCCAGACATTGTTGTCTCGGATAATGCCCCATATTTTGTGTCCGAGGAGATTAAAGCTTTTTTATAAGAAAAATGGTATTCAACATTTAACTCCTGCCCCATACAATCCATCATCTAATGGGTTGGCGGAAAAAGCAGTTCGAACTTTAAAAGAGGGCTTAAATAAATTCAACAGCGGATCGTTGAATGCTAGAATCTGTAGATTTTTGTACAATTATAGAGAGAGTATGCATAGTGGTATAGGTAAATCACCAGCAGAATTACTATTTGGAAGATGTTTTAAAACAACTTTAGTATCTGTAAAATGTTCCCCTAACAAAGACAGAGACCTGGAAAAATTGTCAAAGAAAGTTTTCTCTGAAGGGACAAATATGTACAATGTTGGTGATGCAGTTTTTGCTAAAAATTTTGGGAAGGGAGAGACTTGGATTGAAGGTAAAATTATTGAAGTGCTTGGTGTAAGAAATTATTTGGTGCAAGTTCATGATTTTGGTAATATATCATGGAAGAGGCATCATGATCAGCTTATGCCTAGATTTACTGGTACTTGTATTAAGACACCTAGAGAGTCTACAATGCCTTTAGTTTCTTCGACTGTAAGTAATTATTCCTATGCCTCTAGTTCCACTAATGATGCTGAAGTATCTTCACAAAAGTGTGATGTTTCAGTTCAACCTGATAGTAATTGTATTGAGTCTGAAAACACAGTCTCAGAAACTGAAAGGTGTGGTGTGAATGATAAACAAATTGTATCACCATCTCCAGTATTACGGAGATCAAAGAGAATTATTAAGCCACCAGAAAAATTAAATTTGTAATGTCTTTTGTTGCCATAATATATTGATATTTCTGTATAATGATTGTTGTATGTTGATATTTTTCTGGTCCATTTTTGATAAGTTTTGCATGTTTTTTCTTGGAGGGAGGAATGTTATGTATAACTTTTGTGCTGATTAATTCGTGCGCTTTGCATTGCGCTATTGTTTTGTTGTGTTTACTCATGTAGAACACGCCATGTCGGACATCTAAGTTTGAGTAATAAAACCTCCACTTTTCTCTCGATTTTTAATGGCATTCTCCTCAACCATCTTTCTCAAGTAGGGAACACGTGCCGTGTTAACAACTGAGTTTATGACATCAATAGTGCCTATTTGACTTTCCTCATAAACTTCTAGCCTATCTTGGTTCCTTGGTGGGTTATATACAACAGTTTTTTTTTTCTTTGATGTTCTACCTTTTGGGTGAGCGGACCTTCCCATGTGGCCCGCAGGTGGGGTAAGATTTTGTTGATTGTAGGTGGTATTCGCTCTTGAGGGCGATTGGGCTTTCCTATATGGTGCGGAGGTGGGGTGAAATCTATATTGAACAGTTATTATAATGCTCTTTGACCCAGTATTTATGCGAGCAACAAGAAATTCCTTGAACTCACTTTCTATAGCCAAGTTTATTTCTTCAACTTGAATCCTTTCACTTATGAGCAGTGCTATCCCTCCACCAGTCCTCTCAGATCTTTCAACCCTTAATATTCTGAAGCCCATAGGAAAAACTGTGACACTGTTTATGTCCTCACTCAACTTAAGCTCTGTAATTGCTACTATATCTGCCTTACTGTTGTGAATCCTATGTTTTAATTCTACTGCCTTACCAGCTAATCCATCAGCATTTGTGTGATTACCTAATTGTGATTACCTAATTGTGTTTACGGGAAAGAGCCCAAAGCTCGTATCTTCCCGTCTCCTGATCGGTTCCATTTTAGACTTAGTGATACTTATCATACCTGTCCTTAAAACTATGGATTGAGATAGCATTAACTACCTCCTCGCTTAGCGAATTCCAATTATCAACTACTCTTACACTGAAAAAGTATTTCCTTACATCCTGCAAAGAAGTTTTCTTACGAAGCTTCAAACTATGACCTCTAGTTCTAAAGCCAGCCATATCGAAATATCGATCCCTATCCACTCTATCATAACCATGAAGGAATTTAAAGACTGTCACCATATCCCCCCTTACTCTTCTAGCTTCGAGTGATGGTTAGTCTAATTCCCTCAGCCTCTCATCATAACTGAGATTGCGTATTTCTGGCACCAGTTTCGTGCCATGTCTTTGAACTTTTTCAAGCTTAGCTATGTGCTTTTTCAAGTGCGGATTCCAAAAGGGGGCTGCATATTCGAGTTTTGGCCTCACATAGGTTACATAAATATTTCTGAACATTTCCTTGTCCATGTGCCTGAAGGCTACCCTTACATTTGATAAGAATGCATATGCTGCCCTTACTATGCCATGTATATGTATTTCTGGAGACAAATCTGCCAGTATATTTACTCCTAGGTCTCTCTCATTTTCTGTCTCTTGAAGTTGTACTCCAGCCACCGAGTAGTCAAGCTTGGGCCTTCTTGCACTTGTACCCATTCTCATTACCTTATATTTTGAAGTATTGAATTTCATTAGCCACTTTTCTGACCACTCATGCAGATTATTTAGATCCTCCTGAAGTTCTCTACCATTGTTCTCGTTTTTTACTTTCTTCACAATCTTTGCATCATCTGCAAACATATTCATGAATGAATTTACACACTCTGGTAGGTCATTTACATATACAAGGAACAAAAGTGGCCCTAAAACTGAACCCTGTGGAACTCCACTACTAACTCTTCTCCATTCAGACACTGAGTGTCTTACTCTAACCCTCTGTTCCCTTCCTTCTAAGTAAATTTTTATCCATTCCAAAACATTTCCACCTATTCTAGCCATTGAGTGCAGCTTCCTAATAAGTCTCCCATGTGGAACAGTGTCAAACGCTTTCTGGAAGTCTAGGAATATGCAATCTGCCCAGCCCTCTCTTTCCTGTAAGATTCGGCATACCTCATCATAAAATTCTAATAAGTTTGTTACTGTTGATCTACCTTCTCTGAATCCATGTTGCCTCACTGACAAAAAGTTGAAGGATTCCAAGTGAAGAGAGATATGTTTCCTTAGTAGTTTCTCCATAACTTTGCAAACTATGCTGGTCAAGGAAACTGGTCTATAGTTCAGAGCCGTATCCCTCCTTCCCTTTTTGAAGATAGGTATCACATTTGCTTGTTTCCAGCATCTTGGAATCTCCCCCGACTCCAGTGACTCCTTAAATATGATACTTAGTGCCACTGATATTGTGTTTGCGCATTTTTTAAGCACATGAGGGGATATGTCATTAGGACCTGTAGTTTATGAACATCTAAATCCATCAGCGCTTTGCATACCTCTGTGGCTGTAAGGTTGATGTTCTCTAATACCGGCTCTTGAGCTTCTATCACTGCAATCTGAGGGGGTGGGGTATTTTCTACTGTAAATACTGACTGAAACTCCTTGTTCAATTCTTTGCAGATCTCTTCATCCGTCTCAGTGATGCTTCCATCCGCTCTCTTTAGCCTTAAAACCTGTTCTTTTACCTTCAGTTTTCCTCTGATAAAGCTGTGGAAAAGCTTGGGATTTTCTTTAGCCTTCCTGGTGATGTCCCTCTCATAATCTCTCTCTGCCTCTCTCCTTTTACTTAGGTAGTCATTTCTTGCTCTTTTGTAGGTTTGCCAGGCATTTATGTTTTTTCTCCTCCTATACCTTTTCCAGCATTTGTCTCTCCACTCCTTAGCTCTTTTACCCCCATTATCGAACCATTTCTCTCTGGCATGAATTACACCTACTTTGGTGACAGGTATGCAGCAATCTACTATCTTCCCATATTTCTCACAAAAGATGTCATACATTTCTTGTACAGATTTGTTGTAAAATAAGGTTCTCCAGTCAATAACTGCAAAAAGCTCATTCATTTTGATGTAATCTCCTTTCTGATAGTTCCTCATGTCCTCAGTGCCTCTTTTCTCAGGAAGAATATCTTCAATGATATACTCCATCAACAACACACAGTGGTCACTCTTTCCAATTGGTGGTTCATACTAAATATTTTCAATATCCAACACATTATCTGTGAACACTAGATCAAGTAGTGATGGCTCATCCCCACCCCTGGCCCTTGTTGGTTCCATTACATGTTGGTGTAGGAAATTCCCTTGTACGCAATCTAGGAATCTTGCCCCGAATGAGTCCTCACCACTGTGTGGGCCAAGATTTATCCAATCTATCTCTGCATGATTAAAGTCTCCCATAATCAAAATCCTACATTTTTTTCCCCGTGCCATGTTAACAACTGAGTTTATGACTTCAATAGTACCTATATGACTTTCCTCATAAATTTCAAGCCTATTTTGGTTCCTTGGTGGGTTGTATACAACAGTTATTATAATGCTCTCTGACCCAGTATTTATGCGAGCAACAAGAAATTCCCTGAACTCACTTTCTATAGCCAAGTTTATTTCTTCAGCTTGAATCCTCTCACTTATGAGCAGTGCTGTCCCTCCACCAGTCCTCTCAGATCTTTCAACCCTTAGTATTCTGAAGCCCTTAGGAAAAACTGTGACACTGTTTATGTCCTCACTCAACTTAGTCTCTGTAATTGCTACTATATCTGCCTTACTGTTGTGAATCCTATCTTTTAATTCTACTGCCTTTCCAGCTAATCCATCAGCATTTGTGTATAACAATCTTAATGAGGCCCCATCCCCTGATCTTCTGTATAATAATCTTAATGAAGCCCCATCCCCTGATCTTCTGTCATTATCTTCTTTATCTCCCCTTTGACTGGAAGAACTCTGAAATGAAATTTTTCTTCTCTTCTTCATTTCTTTCCTAATTTAACCTTCTTTCCTCTTGCAACAAGTTTTTTTTTATCTTTTCCATCTCTTCCTGTGTTCTGTATCTTCTAATAAACACTTCTTTGAATTCTTGAGGGTCTTTTAGACTTTTTTCTCATCAATATTTCCCTACATGCATCGCCTCTCTCAATGGTTACTTTTGTTGGTCTCTGCTTTCCTTCCCTCGAATATTTGCCTAGTTGGTGAATGTTTACAATATCCTCAGAACCACAAACTACTCCAAGCTTTCTTATCAGGTCTACAACCCTAGCTTTAATTTCTTCAAGTCTCCTCTGCCATGTTGGCTCCTGGGATTCGCTTATGCCTGAGATTACCACTTTCTTCTCCTTATCAAGTGCCCGTTTAATCAGTGGATTTTCCCTTTCCATCACAACGTCTTTTATGTTTTCAATTACTATCTCTTTATAGTCAACTGTTTGAATGTTTTCCAGTGCCACCACCTATACAGCCTCTTTTACTGCCACATTCCCCTTTAGTGCATCAGCACTAAACTGTTCAATGTTTTCCTTAATCTAGACATTCCAAGCTTGAGTCTCGTCTCTCTCAGAAGAGAGCAGTGAACAAACATCTAATTCATTTAGGTTGTCTTGTGTGATTACCTAATTGTGATTACCTAATTGTGTTTACGGGAAAGAGCCCAAAGCTCGTATCTTCCCGTCTCCTGATCAGTTCCATTTTAGACTTAGTGATACTTATCATACCTGTCCTTAAAACTATGGATTGAGATAGCATTAACTACCTCCTCGCTTAGCGAATTCCAATTATCAACTACTCTTACACTGAAAAAGTATTTCCTTACATAATGAAAAGAAGTTTTCTTACGAAGCTTCAAACTATGACCTGTAGTTCTAGAGCCAGCCATATCAAAATATCGATCCCTATCCACTCTATCATAACCATGAAGGAATTTAAAGACTGTCACCATATCCCCCCTCACTCTTCTAGCTTCGAGTGATGGTAAGTCTAATTCCCTCAGCCTCTCATCATAACTGAGATTGCGTATTTCTGGCACCAGTTTCGTGGCATGTCTTTGAACTTTTTCAAGCTTAGCTATGTGCTTTTTCAAGTGCGGATTCCAAAAGGGGGCTGCATATTCGAGTTTTGGCCTCACATAGGTTACATAAATATTTCTGAACATTTCCTTGTCCATGTGCCTGAAGGCTACCCTTACATTTGATAAGAATGCATATGCTGCCCTTACTATGCCATTTATATGTATTTCTGGAGACAAATCTGCCAGTATGTTTACTCCTAGATCTCTCTCATTTTCTGTCTCTTGAAGTTGTACTCCAGCCACCGAGTAGTCAAGCTTGGGCCTTCTTGCACTTGTACCCATTCTCATTACCTTACATTTTGAAGTATTGAATTTCATTAGCCACTTTTCTGACCACTCATGCAGATTATTTAGATCCTCCTGAAGTTCTCTACCATTGTTCTCGTTTTTTACTTTCTTCATAATCTTTGCATCATCTGCAAACATATTCATGAATGAATTTACACACTCTGGTAGGTCATTTACATATACAAGGAACAAAAGTGGCCCTAAAACTGAACCCTGTGGAACTCCACTACTAACTCTTCTCCATTCAGACACTGAGTGTCTTACTCTAACCCTCTGTTCCCTTCCTTCTAAGTAAGTTTTTATCCATTCCAAAACATTTCCACCTATTCTAGCCATTGATTGCAGCTTCCTAATAAGTCTCCCATGTGGAACAGTGTCAAACGCTTTCTGGAAGTCTAGGAATATGCAATCTGCCCAGCCCTCTCTTTCCTGTAAGATTTGGCTTACCTCATCATAAAATTCTAATAAGTTTGTTACTGTTGATCTACCTTCTCTGAATCCATGTTGCCTCACTGACAAAAAGTTGAAGGATTCCAAGTGAAGAGAGATATGTTTCCTAAGTAGTTTCTCCATAACTTTGCAAACTATGCTGGTCAAGGAAACTGGTCTATAGTTCAGAGCCGTATCCCTCCTTCCCTTTTTGAAGATAGGTATCACATTTGCTTGTGTGTGTGTGTGGTGTGATTACCTAATTGTTATTACGGGAAAGAGCCCAAAACTTCTATCTTCCCGTCTCCTGATCGGTTCCATTTTGTACTTAGTGATACTTATCATACCTGTCTTTAAAACTATGGATTGAGATAGCATTAACTACCTCCTCGCTTAGCCAATTCCAATTATCAACTACTCGTACACTGAAAAAGTACTTCCTTACATCATACAAAGATCTTTTCTTACGAAGCTTCAAACCATGCCCTCTAGTTCTAGAGCCAGCCATATCAAAATATCGATCTCTATCATAACGATGAAGGAATTTAAAGACTGTCCTCATATCCCCTGTCAAGCTTCTAGCTTCGAGTGATGGTAACTCTAATTCCCTCAGCCTCTCATCATTTCTGAGATTGCGTATTTCTGGCACCAGTTTCGTGGTATGTCGTTGGACTTTTAGAAGCTTAACTATGTGCTTTTTCAAGTGCAGATTCCAAAAGGGGGCTGCATATTCAAGTTTTGGCCTCACATAGGTTACATAAATATTTCTGAACATTTCCTTGTCCATGTGCCTGAAGGCTACCCTTACATTTGATAAGGAGGCATATGCTGCCCTTAGTATGCCATTTACATGTATTTATGCAGACAAATCTGCCAGTATGTTTACTCCTAGATCTCTCTCATTTTCTGTCTCTTGAAATTGTACTCCAGCCACCGAGTAGTCAAGTTTGGGCCTTCTTGCACCTGTACCAATTCTCATTACCTTACATTTTGAAGTATTGAATTTCATTAGCCACTTTTCTGACCACTCATGCAAACTATTTAGATCTTCCTGCAGTTCTCTACCATTGTTCTCGTTTCCTACTTTCTTCACAATCTTTGCATCATCTGCAAACATATTCATGAATGAATTTACAGACTCTGGTAGGTCATTTACATATACAAGGAACAAAAGTGGCCCTAGAATTGAACCCTGTGGAAATAATGACTAACATATGCAAGACAATTAAGATTCACAGGAAATACAGAAAGGAAGGAAGGCCTTGAGATCACCTGCATTACTGGGAGAATCCCGGGAAAGAGAGGAAGAGGAAGACCCAGAAAGAAATTCGAAGATATATTAAAAGAAGCGATCGGTGGGAATGGGCCGGATGCTCAGATACTGAGTAGAATGAAAGATAGGGAAGCATGGCGATCCATGGTGGCCCACATCCGAGCGGATATGGCACTACAGTAGTAGAAATTATCCAGTTACGAATATTTCAAAATTCAGTATACTGTATACTTTATGTTTCATGTAGTAAGTTATGTGTCTGTAGCCTAAGTACTGTATATATATGTACTGTACAGTACTTCTTTGCCCAAACACACCTACAATAATTTCTACTTATGAATGGACTTTTGGAACCTAATTCTTTCGTAAGTTGGGGAGTCTGTATATCAACCAACTCTGCTCCACCTACAAATGTTGGCCTTGGATACACCATAGTATTCGTTTAAGGGAAACTACACTGTTCATACATGAAATTTTAGAGCAAATTGGCCATGAAAATACTTTGTACCCATGACTCAACCGAACTAGGACCAGCCAAAAGATCTTCTGTTTGTGCATTACCTTTTTCTCTTTTTTTTGCTTTAGGATGGATTGGCTTCAAGACTGATATTAATATCCTTTGGATCTTTCTCTCTGCATTACATGAAAACTGCCTCAGCATTAAAATGCAAGCTGGAGATAAAACTTGAAATGGATAGTTCTGCTGAATCAACTGAGATTCCTCTATAATTTCAAATGTTATGGTGTATCCCTTTCCTTATGCATAAATTAGGCAATTTTTATATTCAGGGATAGACCTATTGATGTGCTTTTCTCGATTCTTGGTCGACTCCCTGTGGTCATCCTTGCAATAGTGCCCATGTTTTATAAATTTCATAACCCATCACCTTCCAGTCCAAGTATTTTGTTCCTTGCATAAAATTAGTGTATCTAATGCCTCCAATATTCTAAGGAGCAGGAGGCAACGCTTCATGCTAATACTTTTGAGCTCTTGGGTATTTAGAAGCATTTTATATTCCTTGTGCAAAATGTATATTACATGGGTTCACATACCTATCATATATTAAAAAAAAAAGAGCCTATCACTTTACAGGGATAAAGGCCATTATAACACTATACAGAACTAAAGAACAGGAATGGTTTACGACAGTGCTAATACCAAATGGGATTAGACAGTGCTAATACCAATGGGATTATTGTTAGGAACATATTTCAGATGACTCCATGTTCTGTTATAAACACCATAAGTTATTCGGTTTCTATTATTTATGAAAGACTTTCATGTGTACAATGTTGGAATTATGACTTGGAAATAAGGCAAATGCAATAGTTAAAGAATAATTAAGATTTGTATGTGGCAGTTCTTTGTCAATGGTTGATATGGGGGTATTCAATTAGTATTTCATATTCCAAAATATTTCTAGCAATACTGGACTCCCCAAGTACTTATTATAGTTTTCAACTATATTAAGACATTCTCTAAATTAAACATACCGTGGTATCAAATGCCTTCTCTAGGTATCAAGAAACTTTAGTATTTAAAATGTAGACAGTACTTATACACAGCTGATTGAAAATGTTTTCAAAAATTTATTTCATTATACTGTTCATTGTTAAGGTGAATACATGCTTACAAATTATTTTTATTTGTATTTATTTTCCTTTGTTCCTCAATCAGCGATGTGTGTAGTTAGTAAGAAACTTATATGATTTCAAAAAAGACATTCTTACTGGGTTACAAAATGTACATACATACACTTGCTGATATATAGAGATGCTTAATTTGTATGCCTCATTAATTGTAGAAAACTATCAATTATTTATACCACTGCGATTGATCACCACGTTGTCGTTGTGCTGTGGTTAAAAGTACTCCAACAACCCTGAAGGCAATGTCAAGCTGAACTGGCAGAAGGATAGAGGGAAACGCAGAGATCTAAACCTTGTGACCGAACTAGGAAAACAGTCCTACTCCTGGTGCCGCATTTCCTGAGTATAACCTGTAGCTGTGAAAATCATACAATACTACTACTAATCATTTAAAAGTAAAACGTGTCTTAGTTCACTAAATAACAACAAGAGCTTTTCAGCTATATGATTAAAGTAAGACAGCTTGATTTAATTATAATATTGCATAAAATAATCTATATACATGCATCTCTTTGCCTTCTTAAGGTCGTGGCAACTAATCTAGCCAGGTACTGAATTATGCTAGGTCACTATTGAAATTTATAGCAACATTAGGAAAATCCATGTGGCAAAATTATGATTTATCAATGTGAGGATCTAGTTCTCTGTTTAAATAAGTCTATACACTCCAAAGCAAACGGCAGTCCAGCATTAAGCAATCAGCTACTTCATATACTACTGCAAAGTCTTCCCCAACAATACTTTAAGCCATCATTTAGTCTTCACTGCCAGGGTTGTTGACTGTCTGAGAGGAATGGGAATTTTGTGTTTAGTCACTTGGGTAAGTTTAAAAAACTCATTGGGAAGGATGAGTTAAAGAGTGAATTAGCTCATGAATATATTCATATTGGACATCAACAAACT
>JAXCGZ010019754.1:17500-36208 GCA_037179515.1 Halocaridina rubra
CTCTGATTACTGAAACCATAAATCTAAACACTACCTGAAAGACCCCCTAACTATCACTTTCCTATATGCCTTCCAACATCATTTGGTAAGATATTATTCCTTTTTCAGATGTTCTTAAATCACGTCATATTCAGATTAGAAAATTAATCTAGATAAGCTTTCGCATCAGTCTTCAAACCAGGTTGGTGGGAAATATTATGCAACCCAAACCTCTAAATAAACAGCAACACATCACCAAAATAATATTTCCATGCATACTTCCTCTTTTAAGAGAAGTACATGTCAAGCACTTAGTAGTACACCACTGGGGCTATGCCAAAATGGCCGCCGAGCACCTACAGAAATCAAATATTTAGCTAAACTATCCCTATACACATTAGAAGTATATGCAAAAACAGTCTGCAAAAGGGTCGATAAACATCAAAATAACATGAGCAGCTACCGAAATATCAAAGCTTTAAAGTTGCAAAACTTGATATGCATATTCTAGCATTTTGTAGTTTTGGCACTTAGCCTAGTATAGTAAATGGAGCCTCAGATAATCATGAGGTTCTCTAAAGAACATATTAAAGTAAAAAATTCCTGACGATGTGAGACGACATGAATGTAGCCAAGTATGAAGTTCAAAGTCACTTTCACCAAATTCATTATACTCTAGCTGATATACCATTTGATATACAGTATACAAATTTGCTCATAAGTGTTGTTGTTAAGCAACATTTATAAAATGACAGAATTTCTTTGCATACAAGTAGTCTCTAAAAATATATAGTAGTAGGGTGGTTTCACATTTGCTGTTATTTACCCTCTTTATCATGTATTTCATCCTTCACATACACAAAGACCTTGTTAATTATAACTTGCATCATAAGATTTGTGACCGAGCAGAGAAGGTGTTTTTTCATACAAAGTTACCTTTTTCATATTTGAACTCTAGGTACATCAGGAAGGCCATTTTCATCACAAAACACTACATGCAAACTAATTAACCAAAAAGAAATCCAAAAAGGGGTTGTATATAAAAATGCCATTATTGTAGCTAAGGAAGTATTACAAGCTTTAATTTTTAGAGGATGAATGTATGTCTAATACAGTGATGTTCCCTGTGCAATGAAATTTAAAAAGCTTGCATCAGTTAAATCAAATCTGATGTACATAGAACTATCTAGTAAAAAGTCATTTGAGACACATAATGCAATATCTGACTTATAGATAATAATTCAGATATACAAAGGATGATCACTTGTTACCTCGGCACTTCAATCAGTTAATCATTACATAGCCCATCCATTTTAGCAATACAGTATCTCTCAACATATGTAATGGCTTACTCTGCTAAATTGCCTCTTTACAAAACTCAAATATAATGTGTTACATTAACGTTTCTTCTCTATAATCTAATTGTTGAGACCACATGTATACGATAAGGATTTCATCAATAGAGCAATCAAACTTGAGAGAACAAAGCTGTATTTACTGTAACTGTTATACAAAAGACAATCTTATGTTTCTATACTGTGCTGTCCTTTAAATAATTTTTTTTTCACAACTGTGTCAGCTTGTTTTCCATTATGAAGTCATATATATACAAATTTAAGCATTACCATACTAAGTACTTTTAAAATATTAAATAGCAAATCTTTCTATTGAAGCCTGTATTATCAAAAAATAATAACAAGCAGTCTGGGCAACAAACTTTCAAAATGGTTGTAATTCCAAGACTGAAGTTTTTGGTCCACTAAGTTACTTACTTTATGTTCATGGATCTCAGGATATCCTGAAGTTTACATCATAGTATAATCTACCATTCTTTATCAAACTACTCATTTACAAGAAATAAAAAGATAGACCTAGAATAAAGAGTAATATAGATTATTTTAATAAGGTATAAACTACCAATCCAAAATAAATTTTATAGTTCAATATTTGTAATACAAATGAAATAAATGCAAAAAAATATACAATGAAGAAAAATTTATGGGAAAACATCACTGTTACCATAAGGGTAGTTTCAACTACATCATGAAAGACTGAATCAATACCATTTACATTAAGAACATTTTGCTTGAAGTTCGCAGGGCTTCAGTAGGAGGGGTGAGATGCATGCCCTGTTGGGCAACTGATTCTGCTTGGAGTTATTGGGGCTTAACAGTGAACTCATCAGATCTGAAAAAAAATTTTTTTTTTTGCAAGTTGTGCAATGATATATGATTAGATAGGTCCTGACCAAGTGGTCAATAGTCAAAGCGGATGTTAGAGATACATGCTGTATGAAAAATATTCAGCCAAAAAACACCCAAAACAAATGAAGTCATCCCATAGGTCATATACAAGAAGAGTAATCTGGAAATTATATTTAAATCAATAATACCAGATTACGATTATTTTTACTTTTAATACTGCTAACAATACATTGAGCACAAGATGAAAGAAATAGCATCTTGTGTGGGGATACTAGTGTTGTCAGTAGAAGAAACCATCATATGCACAGCTGGGAAACACTCCTGCTGCCATACGGAGAGAAGACTTGGCCAGATACACAGTAAAAATTCACAGTCATAAGCCACACATATCGTAAGTCAACGAATATACCGTATATTTCGGTGTATAAGTCGATGTTTTAGCCCCCAAAAATCAGCCCAAAATTGAGGGTCGACTTATATAACAATCACAAAAAGCAAACCTTGAAATCTTGTGACATATTGGTGCAGGAAATCAGGCCTAACCTTAGGCTAATACCGACGACAGCCTCGGTGCGGTAACTATCGATGTAAAAACATGTAGCTACTAATGTAAATACTTGTATTTTAATCAATACACATTCTGATTCGACACTAATAATGTAATAGAGCTACCATTACCTTAAAATTCCACAAAATGCTATTAATCAAAGGAAAAAGACCATAACAATGTAAACATCATGCAGCCATTTGTAAAATTTCCGATCAGCTGATCGCTGACGAAACAAAACAATTTACGGTATAAGTGCGTTCACACCAACCCTTTTTTGACCACAGAAATATTAAATAACAACATCTAGGATAACATCAGATCTTTATTTCTCACTAAAATAAATTACAATAAAAAGTATGCAATATGTTTTATTCATTTAAAAACCTTCAAAATTGCTACAATCATCATCATCTGATGCAAAAAGTTCATCAAATAAATCGTCATTTACAGTTTCATCGTAAGAGAGAGAGAAATTGTGTTAGTAATTTCTTATTCTTTCGTGCTGGAAAAAGATTTTATTTTTCTTGTGTGGATGGTTTTGGTCTTGCAAGAGAATAATTCGTTGTTGTTGATTTTTTTATTTGATTTGTTTATTGTTTAACTTGTGTATTTATTATTATTGTTATCATCTTCTTCTTCTTCTTCTTCTTCTTCTATTATTATTGTTATTATTATTATTATTATTATTATTATTATTATTATTATTATAATCTATTTCGTCATTTTTATAGAGATTTATATTAATACTACCTTATATATTATTTCATATTGTAAGTAGAACAACGTTTGTAATAACATACCGGTAGTCTTTAATTAATGCCCGGTGTTTTATATATGGTAACTTTTACACTGCTGCTTAGGCTAGCCTATAACTTAGGCGAGTTTCATATTTCAACTTTTACACTGCTGCTTAGGCTAGCCGATAATTTACGGTAGGCGAGTTCTGTATTTTAGAGGTCGACCTATACCTCAGATATTAGCAGAAATCATAAAAAATTACTCTCATTTTTGGGTCGACTTATCTGTAGGCCGACTTATACACCGAAATATACGGTATATATACAGGGGGTCCATGGTTTACAATCCTCAATGTACGATGTTTTGTAGTTACAACACATCTCCCATAAATTATTTTACTTCTTGTTTGATAATTTTTGGCCTAAATTATGTTTCCCAAGTGTAAAGCAAATTCTGCTGATGGCAAGAGAAGGAAAGACATCACCATGGAAGTGAAAATAGAGATAGTTAACTGCATGGAAAAAGGAAAAACTTTTCTACTGCATTATCATAGGTACTTATTTAAGTGTGTTCCAACTGACATTGAATTCAGGTTACATCACTTTTCAGGAATGGAACTCTTTGACGTAAATCGAGAACCCCTTGTGTATATATATATATATATATATATATATATATATATATATATATATATATATATATATATATATATATATATATATATATATATATATATATATATTTATATATATATATATATATATATATATATATATATATATATATATATATATATATATATATATATATATATTTAAGATGTGTCGTGGTTACGATGTAGCTCCCATAAATTATCAATAATTTTTTTTTCAACCTACACGGTGTGCATCATAAATACGAACTTCGCGTGCTGAACAGTTTGTTGAGCATGGCGGAAGATATCATTACACAGTATTGTGTGCACATATATCAAGTTAATGCTGTTATTTATATGTTTATGTGAAGGGCCGAGTTTGTGTTTATTTACAAAAGTACCAAATACAGGGGGTCCTCGATTTACTACATGGTTCCGTTCCTGAAAAGTGTCGTAACAAGATTTTCACAGTAAGTTGGAACACACCTGAATACGAACCTGGTCCCTCATCTATGCTAAAAACAAATAATCTAAACTGTAAAAACATAATCTAAGACATAAAAATAGTAAAAGTACACTATACAGTATTGCTTACCTTTACGCATGTGGTTGGGTTGTATACTGGAAGGGGCGTTGAAAAGGAGGGAGAGACAAGTTTATGAGGAGAAGGAAGATGGAGAGGCAGGTGCTGAAGAGACTGGGGAAGGTGAGTCTGGAGAGGCAAGAGAACCTGCAGCAGATGCTGGGGCAGGTGAGTCTGTAGAAGCAGCTGTGGTAGAGGGTACCATCTATTGCTGGGGGCTCTACATTCACAAAAAATTCGTTGAGGAGAGTCTGGAAGGATCCTGTCTCCTTCTCCTCCCAAATTTCCCTGTAACACCGCATAGAATCCATGACCCCTCTGGCAACCTTAGTGTACCTGGCAGTGTTGGGGTCCTGAGCCTCGAATTTTGCCAACCATTCCTCTATCAGGGGAAAATCTTCCATGTTCATGATTGTGAATCTCTTGGGCTCTGGGCTTTATATTTCTTCCTCCTCTTCAACCATCTGCTTCTCCAATTGAATGAGGTCCTCTCAATGAGATTCCAGCACCTCTGTTACAGCATCATGCCCTACCTTTAAATTGAGCTCCTTACTCAGGGCAACAACTTTCTTGTCTCCTCAAAGCCACATAAGTCATTCACAAACTGGAGGCACAGTATCTTCCATACCCAATTCAAGTTCGTCTGCTTGACTTCCTCCGATGAATCAGAAATATTCTTACCAACATGAAGAATAATGTACGACTTCCAAAACTCCTTATGAGTCAGTTTCTTGATCTTCTCAGCTGCCCTGAAAGCCATAGCGATTGTCTTTTGGAGGTAGCAGGCCTTGAAAGAGGCAATGACACCCTGATCCATCGGCTGTAACAGAGAAGTAGTATTAAGTGAAAAGTAAATCACCTTGATAGTAGGATGAAAGTCATCCAAATGGACAGTGACTAAGGGCATTGTCCAGCACTAGCAACACCATATAGGGCCGACCCTTGGAAGTACGGTACTGCTACATTTCTGGCACAAAATGGCTGCTGAAGCAGTCCTAAAAAATCTGAAGGGTTATCCAAGCCTTCTTGTTGGTCTTCCAGATGACAGGCAGTTGACCCTTCTGAGTGCCCTTGCATATTCTGCAAAGTAAACCAACAAAGGCTTCAGCTTGGAGTCTCCAGCAGCATTAGCCCCCAAAAGTAAAGTCAGTCTCTCCTTAGTGACTTTTTGGCCTGGTGCTGTCTTCTCCTCCTTGGCGATGTACGTACAGCAAGGCATATGCTTCCAGAACAAGCCAGACTCATCCATGTTAAATACTTGTTCGGCATGGTAAGTATTTCTGCTAACACACAGGGAAACTCTTCTGCTGCTTTCTCATCACCACTAGTAGATTCACCTTGCACTCTTAAGGTTATGCAAATTAGCACAAAACTCAAAACATGTAATCCAACCCCTACTGACCACAAACTCTTCACTTTCACTCCCTTCCCCCTTTTCATGGCATTACACATTCAATTAGCTTCCTCCTGAATCAAAGGGAGGCTAACTGGTATATGCCATCAATGCTGGTCATCCAGCCAAAGCACTAATAACCTTTCCATCTCAATCATTAGCCCACCAAGCTGCTTAGTAATCACAATGGACATCACAAGAGCAATTTCTTTCACATGTGTAAGGATGCAATCTTTATCCTTAATGATCATCGCCACGGTCGAATGGGCTATCCTCAGTGAGCGGCCATATTTCATAGCAGTTTCACCCTTTACCAAGCCTATTTCTATTTCTACTTTGACTTCCATGGTGATGGCTTTCCTTTTCTTCGGAGCACTGCCATTTGAAGAATCACCAATACGTTTGGGAACCATAGTACTGGTCAGTAATGAGTGAGCACGAGTGAAAACAACAAAAGAGCAGATGAGCACAAGGAGAATATGGCGCACAAGAGTGAAATGAGACACACTCTTCTTCCTCTTCTCAGTCTAATGGTGCGGGAGGATGTATGTTTTCGTCAAGCACAACAAACAGTTCCGCATGATGATCATATTTTAGGCTATGTATTTGGTAATTTTGTAAATAATTAAATCTAATTCCTATGAATAACCAAATACATAAACAAATAAATATAAATAAAACCATCAACTTGAGATATATGTATACTGCACAACAATGCCATGCTCAACAAACTGTTCCCATGAAGTTTGTATGTAAGGCTATACAGTGTTACCCCGGTTATTCGCGTTTCTTGGTTCGCGTTCTCACTGTATCGCGTTTTTTTTTTTTTTTTGGGGGGGGGAAATAAATAAATAAATAAAATAAAGATTATTGTGACACCAGGATGGGCCAAAAAATGATAAAATAAAGCAGACTTTATCAGGTTGTAAAGAAAAACAGAGATGGAGAGTGTAATGACCTGTCAGATGTGAAGGGATTATAAAAGATATGTAATGACTATCCTGCTCTCTGCTGGGTTTTAATATACCTCTGCATTACTTTCATGATGTCTATTCCAATAATTCTCCTTAGATCTTATTAATATTATTATAATTATTATTATTATTATCATTGGCAACAATAATTTTCCTTTGATGATGATTGTGGAATTATTATCATGATCATCATAATTATTATTGTTAAGGGCTCATCACTGTTTGTACATCTGTTAGTTTATTTACTTTTAATAACTGTGTAAAGTGCCCCTCCCTAGTTGGCTGGACAAAGAGAGTGTGGGGGGTTGGGTAGAATAGAATGTTAGAGAGAGAGAGAGAGAGAGAGAGAGAGAGAGAGAGAGAGAGAGAGAGAGAGAGAGAGAGGAGAGAGAGAGAGAGAGAGAGAGAGAAGAGAGAGAGAGAGAGAGAGAGAGAGAGAGAGAGAGAGAGAGAGAGAGAGAGAGAGAGAGAGAGAGAGAGAGAGAGAGAGAGAGAGAGAGAGAGAGAGAGAGGAGAGAGAGAGAGAGAGAGAGAGAGAGAGAGAGAGAGAGAGAAGAGAGAGAGAGAGAGAGAGAGAGAGAGAGAGAGAGAGAGAGAGAGAGAGAGAGAGAGAGAGAGAGAGAGAGAGAGAGAGAGAGAGAGAGAGAGAGAGAGAGAGCGGAGAGAGAGAGAGAGAGAGAGAGAGAGAGAATTTTTAAGTAACTCTTGTTCATTCAACCAAAACTACATTATTTATAGTAAAAATAATGGCTTAATTACGAATCCGTAGTAATAATGATGATGATAATATTAATAATAATAATAATGATAATAATAATCTCCCCAATCATCATCAAAGGAAAATTATTGTTGCCAATAATAATAAGATCTAAGGAGAAGTTTTAGAATAGACATCATGAAGGTAATGCAGAGATATAGTAAACCCAGCAGAGAGCTGGATATTCATTACACATCTTTTATAATCCCTTCACATCTGACAGGTCATCCCACTCTCCATCTCTGTTTCTCTTTACAGCCTGATAAAGGCCGTTTTATTTTATAATTTTTGGCCTGTCCTGGTGTCATAATCATCTTTAATTTTTTTTTTTTTTTTTTAAAGGCTGATCCTACTTCGCGATTTTCCTGGTTCGCGCCGGGTCCCGGAACCGAACTACCGCGATAAGGGAGGCAACACTGTATATTTGATCATTTTGTGAATACATTATACCTAATTCCTTCATATAAACAAATACATAAACAAATAAATAAATAAAGCCATTAACTTGTATATAATATACAACAGAGCTGCTGGTTGTGTAATTGTCCTCCACACTCACAAACTGCTCAGCACACGAATTTTGAATTTACCACACAAATCAAGTAGTTCGAAAAATTTATTTATTAATAGTTTATTAATACTTTATGGACCAGCGTCGTAAGAATGAAACATCATAATTCATGGACCGTGTAAACTGAGGACCCCCTGTACATAGTCATAAATACGATCTTCATGCGGAACAGTTTGTTGAGTGTTGTGGAAGAATCCGTCATCATGCAGCATTGTTGTGTACATATATATCAAGTTAATGGTTTTATTTATCTATTTGTTTATGTAAAGGACCTAGTCTGATATTTTTACAAAATTACCAAATACATGTACGTAGTCGCAAATATGAACTTCGCCCTCGGAACAGTTTGTTGAGTGTGGTGGAAAAATACTTTTTCACACAGCATTAGATCGAGGAAGACGTGTTGCCCAGTTCCCAATCATAAACAATATTATTCTCGTACTCATTTTCTCTTCGGTTTGTTTCACTATTGTTTGCGCTAGTTTTTGGCCTGTATTATGCCTCTCAAGATCACAGAGCTTCATCTGCTTCTCCTCAACAGATAATCCTCTTAATAAGATTCCAGCAGCTCTGTTACACTATCAGCCTCCATCTCCAACTTAAGCTCCTTACTCAGGGCAACAATGCTTTTGGTTACAGCCTCAGCTGTCTCCTCAAAGCCATGGAAGTCATTCACAAACTGGAGACAGTTTCTTCCATATGCCATTCACGTTCGTCTGTTTAACTTCCTTCCAAGAATCAGCAATGTGACTTTCTAAATTCTTTGAGAGTCAAGTCCTTGTCCTTCTGAGTTGCCCTGAGAGCCATAGCAATTGTCCTTCGGAAGTAAAAGGCCTTAAAAAAAGGTTATGAAACCCTGATCCACTGGCTGTAACAGGGCAGTGGTATTAGGTGGGAAGCAAACCACCTTGACAGTAGGATAAAAATCATCCAAATATGCAGGGTTACCAAAGGCACTGTCAAGAGCTTCCTACACCTTAGTGGGCAGACCCTTGGAAGCACAGTACTGTTCCACCTCTAGTGCAAAATGGTTGCTGAACCAATTCTTGAAAATCTGAAGGGAACCCAAGCTTCTTGCTGGACTTCCTATGACAGGCAGTTGACCCTATCAAATGCCCTTTTCAGCCAAGTACACCAACAAGTGCTTCATCTTGAAGTCGCCAGCAGCATTAGCCCCCAAAGCAAAGTCATGCTGTGTTAACATATTCTTCCAATATGCTCAACAAACTATTCTAAGCGCGAACATCATATTTAAGATTATGTACATCTATTTGGTAATTTTGTAATTAACTTCAAACTAAGTCCTTCACATAACATATTATGAGGGCATGCTGAAAAGTCCCTGGATTTAAGGGTATTGTGAAAGGGTAGAGCTATTACCTTTACAGGGGAGGTAGGACAACTATTTAGGAGAGGATATACAAAAAAACTGATGGTATACAATATATCTTTCCATTTTTTGCAGGCTTAGCACATGATGGCAGCTTCTACAGAGGATTTTGGTAAAATTCAAGCATGGGTAGTCATAAAATTCCTCTTCTTGCAAGGCAAAGGAGCAGCGAAAATCCATGGTGAGATGAGGGAACTCTAGAAGGAAGACTGCTCACAATACTCGAAAGTAAAACTCTGGGTGTCAAAGGTTTCGGACTGGTCATTTCAAAATTACAGATCAACCTCAGTCAAAACGGCCAACTGCCACTACCACAAAGGATAAAAACGACGAGGTTCATGTCATGATTCTCGAGGACTGCTAGATTTCAGCTGAAGTCAAAGCTCAACTGGGAGACTGGGGATTTCCAGCAAAAGAGTGGGCCACATCATCCACAATATTCTGGACAAGAGAAAGCTTTCCAGAACATGGGTGTTGAAAAGCATGGATGCAAATCAGAAGCACATCAAAATGATAATATCAAAGGTGATTTTGGACATGTTTGCAGCAAGGAAGGCTGGTTTTATGACTCGTTTAGTCACCATGGATGCAACTTGACTTCATCATTATGATTCCCAGGCCAAACAGCAATCAATGGAGTGGTGGCACAGCAGTTCACCGCGTCCCAAGAAGTTTCGGATCCAGAATTCAGCTGGAAAGATTCTGGCTTCTGTGTTCTGGGACAAAAAGGGAGTACTCCTTATAAAATACCTGCCAAAGGGTCGCACCATCAATGCATAATATAACATGTCTCTGTTGGATGAACTGTATGAAGCTTTGACGCATAAATGACGCGGAGAGCTGAGCTGTGGTGTCCTATATTAGCAGGACAATACACCAGCACATAAAACTCTACGGGAAATGAGTGACTAAAGCTTCGAATTGGCAGACCACCCACCTTGCTCTCCAGACATGGCCCCCTCTGATTATCACCTCTTTCCACAACTGAATAAACATCTCAAGGGAACAGAATTTCACTCCGATATGGAAGTGATTGCTGCTACAGAGGCCTGGTTAGAGACCCAACCATCCAAGTTCTTTTTCAGGGCTTAGAAAGACTGAAGGACTGCTGCAATAAGTGTGTGCAAATCTGAGAAGGGAATATATTGAATAAAATCATAAATAATTGATCCTCCTGCATTTTCTTTTACCCAAAAGCCAGGAACTTTTCAGAACCCTCTTGTACATGAACAAATAAAAAATAAAATCATTAACTTGATATATATATATGTAAATAACAATGCCGCATGACGATTTATTCTTCTGCTACGCTCAACAGTGTGTTCCCTGCACAAAGTTCAAATTTACAACTAAGAATTTGGTAATTTAGTAAATAAATTCAAACTTTGTCCTTCACATAATCAAATAAAATATTATTTGGATGTATATATACAGAACAATGCCGGATAACGACGTAATCTTCTGACAAACTGTTCAGCGCAAGAAGTTTGTAATTACACTGTAATCCACGTAGGTCGAAAAAGGATTTATTAATAATTTATTGGAAATGCATCGTAACCATATAACATCGTAATTCGAGGACATCATGAACCCAGGACCACCTCTGTGTGTGTCTATATATATATATATATATATATATATATATATATATATATATATATATATATATATATATATATATATACACCTTGTTCTTGGAATAACACGGAGATAGGTTCTCAGAAGTGATGGTTAAATCGAAAATCGCGTAAAAAAACGTGCCATTTTCCATAGGAAACAATGATAATGGGCATAGCTCGTTCCACAACCGTCCATAGACACACTCTACCAAACATATAAGATAAGTAAAACATAGTTTATAAGTACATAACAAAGCAGAAAGACCTGTAGTTATTTATATTAACATGCAAATAGTGTACAGTATAAAAGATATACAGATTTACTATACAGTAAACAAATCAATACACTCTATTATGCGGTGGGCAACAGGTATACAATGGGACGTGCATGGTGGCAGTGAGCACGAGGATGCGAACGTTTTGCTGCCTCTGTATCAGCTGATGCACCCTCGCACACTATTTCCCTGACGATATTATATCGAAAGTTTGTTTGCCTTTTGTTCTTAGTGCTTCTTGTTCCAATATCTCCATAATATCCGATCGCATGAAGCGGTAAAAGAGGAATAGGATGCGGGAGAACGAACCGCTATCGGCAAACGTTTTGCCGCTTCTGTATCAGCTGATGATTATTACTATTCAGGCACAATATCTTACTCATAATATATTTATTTACTCACTCTATTTGGGGTATATCTAATTTTCAAGATTATAGTACATGTTACGTATCAATATTCCTTGGTTCTAAACATTACTCTATCTTCTTTACATATCGAACGTGCTGCACGAAATGTAAATGTAAACAAAGTCAGATGAGAGAAAACGAAAACTATACAATTCGTTACAAAGAAAACGTATATCGGGGAAGCTTAAATGATATATATATTCTCCACACGCTATTTCCCTGATGATATTATATCGAAAGTTTAATTGCTGTTTGTTCTTAATGCTTTTTGTCAATTTTCCTCATAATATTCGATCCCATGAAGTGGTAGAAGAGAAGGAGGATGCGGGAGAACAAACCTCTATCGGAAAACGTATCGTCACACTTCCGTATAAGCTGATGCAACTTAGCATGCTATTTCCCTGACGATATTATATCAAAAATTTGTTTGCTGTTTGTACTTCATGCTTTTTTCAATTTTCTTCATAATATTTGATCGTATTAGGCGGTAGAAGAGGAGGAGGATGCGGGAGAACGAACCTCTATAGGCAAATGTTTTGCCACTTTCGTATCAGCTGATGCACCCTGGCACGCTATTTCCCGGACGATATTATATAAAAAATTTGTGTGCTGTTTGTTCTTAATGCATTTTTACAATTTTCTATATTGTGAGTGAGTAGTGTGTTTTATATTTATTTTTGTTATAGTAATTCGGGCATTGCATAATGAAAAAAATTTAGTTTTCTAGTCTTGCACATGTTCATTGTTTTTTACGTTTGCAGATAGAGGTTTGTTCTCTTCTTCTAATACTGCTTATGTCAAGTGCTCACCGCCACCATGGTCATCCCATACCTGTTGGTCACCGTACTATAGAGTGAGTAGAATGCGTTTTATAAATTTTTTTTACAGTAATTCAAGCGTTGCATGATGAAAAAATTTAGTTTTCTAGTCTTGCATTTGTTGCTTTTTACGTTTGCAGATAGAGGTTTGTTCTCCTCTTCTAATACCAAAAATGTCAAGTGCTCACCGCCACCACGCTCATCCCATACTTGTTGGTCACCGTATATAGAGTGAGTATAATGTTTTATATATATATTTTTTACAGTAATTCAGGTGTTGGTAGTCGCCGTGGCTCAGTCGGTAGCGTCTGCGACTCTGAGGCGTCAGGTCCAGGGTTCGCGCCCCGTCACGGTCTGAGGTTAGCAAAGGCATGCACTCAGCGTAAGGATTACATCTGCCGAAACAAGTCCTTCGCAAGAAGGCAACCGTCCTAGCCCTTGGTAGATAAGGGAGTCCGTGACGTAAAACCGGAACAGGAACAGAACAGTAATTCAGGTGTTGCATGATGAAAAAATTTAGTTTTCTAGTCTTGCATTTGTTAATTGTTTTTTTACGTTTGTAGATAGGGTTTCCTTCTCTCTTCTTATACCGCTTCTGTCAAGTGCTCACCGCCACTACGCTCGTCCCATGCCTGTTGCTCACCATATAATAGAGTGAGTAATGTGTTATCTTCTTCTTTTTTTTCCCCCCCAGTAATTCAGGCATTGCATACTGAATTTTTTTTTTAGTTTTTTAGTCTTGCTTTTGTTAATTATATTTATTTTATCTTTGATTATGTTTGCAGATGGGGTTCTTTCTAACGCTTCCCCCTCCTCTTCCGCTACCGCTTATGTCACGTGCTCACCGCCACCACGCTCATCCCATGCCTGTTGCGCACCGTATATAGAGTGAGTAGAATGTGCTTAACATTTAGGCATTACATAATGAAATTATATTTTGTTTTTTAGTCTTGCTTTGGTTATTTTTTTTTTTATTTTATCTTTGTTTACGTTTGCAGATAGAAGTTCGTTCTCCCACATCCTCCTCCTCTTCTACCGCTTAAGTTACGTACTCACCGCCACCATCCACGTCCCAGTGTATGCCTGTTGCCCACCGCATAATCGAGTACAGTACATTAATTTGCTTGCTGTACAGTAAATCTGAATATCTTTTGCACTCTTAAAAATATATACAGGTCTTTCTGCTTTGCTATGTACTTGTAAAATATGTTTTACTTATCTTATATCTTTGGCATAGTGTGTCCATGTACGGTATTCTGATATATATATATATATATATATATATATATATATATATATATATATATATATATATATATATATATATATATATATATATATATATATATATATATATATATATATATATATATATATATATATATATATATATATATATATATATATATATATAGACAGACAGGATTTGGTTCCAAAGGATATCTTGTGTCGAATCATTAAACCAATGGAAAATCAAATAGGAACCATAGTGTACGCAACACAAACAGTATAACATCTTAAGTCATATTGCTGGGACTCTCTTATTACTATTACCTGTTTATAAACATATCCTTTATAAAATGGATAAATGACTGATAACAAGTGAGAATGATATAGAGAGAGACAAGTTAGTTATTAATGTATTTTTATTATTGTGGCGTACTGTTGTAGTTGTCTGCAAATCCTCCTTTTTTCACATTTCTCTTTGTTATGAAGCAACTACCAGAGGATTCAAGAATGGGCAGGGTATGGTGGTGCCTTCCTAACTCATTTCTCTTGCTATAGTTTTGACTTCCCTGCTGCCTCAGAGGGATATGAAGGCTCATTTGAAATATATACTGTTCATACATTAATTTGATTACTTAAGTTTCATGTCAAATTGCATATATTTTAAGTTCCAAATTATACTTGTAAAGATTCTTCTATTTTGTGATTCAGTAGTATCCATGTATTGTTCATACCTGACCGATATCTTTTGTAATATATGTGTAATATATAAAAAAAACTGTTATCAGATTATGTATCACATGACTATATAGTCATACAGCTTGTAAAGTCGGCATGAGTATCCATTAAAATTAATATCATACCTTCTTTTGATGATACTGTCTTCTCCCTATCTAGATGCTGGATGTGGATGTCTGAAGTTTTGCTGAAGGAGGCAGACTCTCTTGAGGGGATTGGTATAAATTTGTGATGAAATGTCTTGGTGGACTGGTCCATGGAGGAGAAGCTTTGCCCTGAGAATTCATCTGAGGAGGTATCGCCAGTGTTGTGACCTTCACTGGGCGCCAGTGTGTGTCTGTGACCTTCACTGGGCGCCACTGTGTGTCGCTTGCCGAGGGTGATAAATTGCTCGCCCCCCTGCCTGGCGATACCATTTTTGAGCTGAAGGGGGGCAAAGCAGGAGGGGGTATTTCCAATACTGGCAACTTCTGGTGAAGTTACAGGAGATGGAATGATCTTTGACAACCTCGAATTATTATTAATTATCAGCGATTTGCTTTCTTCACACAGCTTACTTGCAAACAAACGCAGGCCAATGCCATTTCCTGCCTAAAGAAGTAAAAAAATATCCAGTGTGAGTAATGCTTACACATTCTAAAAACAAAAGCTGTAGCACACTGCACATTCCATTTATTTTTCTTTTAAACACAGACATGAAATATAAATGGATTATGCAAGTAGTTATATGCTGTGACTAGGAACATACTATAAGAATGGTAATGCTCATCAAATATGAAAACATCAATTATTGGGTTAAAAGGCACATGCAACGATTTCTGTTTTGTCGATGTACAAAAATTATTTTACTTGGCCAATGAAGATGGGAAACATCCATTCAATCAAATAAATTTCTTACTCAAAAATAAGTACCCAAGTTCTAAATTGCAGATGTTCATGATTACAAGGATGCCTAACGATAAATGAGCAGGAATTTGTATACAAAATAGTACATTATGCTGTTGGTCAATTCAGTATTCACAATCATATATTCAAAACTATTTTCTAAGTTCCAAATCTTAATATCCTATTTATTAACAGCTTAATCTGAATGGCCCTTTCCATACACACTAGTCCCTCATTTCAACTGCTGCAATAAGTTTATGCACTTCATCTTGATGACATCTTAGTCTACAAAGTTAAAAGTACTACAGTATAATGTAATGCATTAAACTTCACAATCTTAACTGGTACGAAACAAAATTTACTTTTTCTGATTATTATATATTTCATTTTTAAGGCTATTCTAAAATCACTGTACTCTTCCAACTCAAATGCTGAACAAAGCTTAAATTTACCAAGTTCCTTTGGAATGCTAAGTCTTTAAATAGGAATATGTCAATAAAGAGATAATATCATGGAAATTTTTTAACAAATGTCTAATAAAACAAAGTCAGAGCATCCATATACTATAAAAAATTGGAATATTAAAATTTGTTATAATCCAATATTGTTTTAAATACATATACAGACACTCCCCTACTTACAAACAATCGAGTTATAAACATTCGCAAACGCACAAAATAAATCTACCAATTATCTACCCATGAATCAATGCATGTAATACTGTAGTAAAATTCATCAGTATTGTATAGTTTAAATATCATGTAGTAAGTGTCTTTAGCCTAAGTATTGTACAGTACTTCATATGTATGTACTGTACAGTACTTTTTTTTAACCTAAACACAATTTACGAGCAATTCTACTTACAACAGATTTCCGGAACCTAACTCTTTTGTAAGTAGGGGAGAGTCTGTACTGTTCACAAAAGTTCTGCCATATTACACAGGTACTATTTTGAAGACATTGAAAATCATATCATGAGCCTTTTAAATATCAATCCTGATAGTAATGAAAGAATCTTGGAAATAAATACTACATCCCCAATTTCTTTGCATTACACATGACAAAAAACAGTAACAAAATCACATATGCTTATAATAAAGGAAGCATGCAAAGAAATAAGAAATGGAAAATATGATAGACTGCAATTAGGAGCAGATGTCTTAGTGAAATCCAAGTGAGAGAAGTATTATAGTTCAAGCCAAAAAGTATAGCACAAAATGTGAAAACTGGAAAAATTCTGTTCTAAAACTAAGCACTACCACCTCATTAGTGTTGAGGTTGATGGTCTTGACTTCTATATGAAGAATTCCTTTTCTCCAGGCTTGCGATCCGCTTCTCATCTACTGTGCTGTGTGTATTACTCTCCATGCTTGTCTGTGATGGCTATAACTTGACCAGCAGGTGAAGTCAAGCCTTGCAGCATCTCGACTGCCTACCAATATTCCAGGGGAAATAAAAAGTTTGGGGTATGGCCACCTCCTCTTCCACTAATATGATGGTTATTTTTTAGTCTTTCCATTTTTTATATTCAAAGTTATAAACATTATTCAAGATATAAACAAATTCCGGACCTGAACATTTAAAGGCTTGGCTTTAAAAGAAATTCAAGAGCTACAGATAAGCCAAGGCTATAATTAACATGCATTCCAGCAACTGGCTACTGATTAAAAGCCTGTTAGCAAATCATTTATTGTTGCTTATTATTTTTATCTGTGACAGATGATATACACAGAGTTTTTTAGGGATGCAGTTAAAAACAAACTCTCATATGAAAGGAAAAAATGAGCAACCCACTACAATTCTATTATCATTAAGCAAAAATAAATGTAGTAAAATTATGGAGCGGAGTGTGAACAGGACTGGCTGAATTTATAAAATTCACATTAAGACAACACAAACTAATGAAGATATTTTTGTCATGCAGGATGAATCTGTATTCCCACATGATGCATATGGTTACGTAAAGAAAAAAAAATAATCACACCTTAAGCAAAAGTGTTTGAAGCCTTTAAGATAATGTGCAGAGCTGTTCACAAAGCAGTCCATTTTATTATTGGTGCTACAAAGCAATATGCTGTTTAAGAGATTCTTATCCTGTGATATATCATACTTTCATTAGGGACTTTCCATCAGTCAAATGCTTACGTACGTGTGACACCAAACTTTTCATTTTGTATTATAGTACATCTGTTAAACAGCATAGCTAAGTGATATAGAGCTGCCAGGCTTCGAATCAAGGCCTAAGATCACAGAGTAGGTGGCCGCCCACACAATCCAAAACACGTACCGCAATAGAAGATTTTGGAAGGGGGCACTGAGAGCCTCGAGGGCTAGCCCTGCCAGTATTCGCTGACTGAGACAAAACCTCAGGAGACAGCACATGATGAGAGCCTGGGCTAGAAGCCCTACCTCCCGGAAGTGCACTCTGTGCCAGACATTGGGAGGGCTTGGAGCCAGGAGTAGGCAAATCTTGTTGAAAATCTGGTGGCGGAGGGCGCTGAATCCAGTTGTACTGCCTCTTCTCGACTGGAAGTCCCCATCTCTCCCACTCTAAATACTGTATTCGTGAGACAAGTTACACCAGTATTTATCAATAAAAAATACAGTGTACTATATACTGTTGTAGACCCTGTAACATTAAAACTACATGTTATCAAGAAGGCAACATTACCTGACCTCAGGAAATCCCGCTGCGTACGATAACTTGACGAGGAGACTGAAAATATTGCCAAAATATGTCATGTATGTCAGTAATCTGAAAAATGAGTGAGGGTTTGAATTGGATAGGATGATGAGATGATACCAGATTCAGAAGACAAAAGGAGTCATAACACACCCAGGCATCATTAGAGAAGAGGACAACAACACAAAAGAATTAACTTACCTGATTTTTCAGCGAGGAATAACAGTCCTTACAAACCACAACTGATCTTCCGTTATCTACTACCATGCCACCTGTTGGCCGA
>JAXCGZ010019755.1:5000-30000 GCA_037179515.1 Halocaridina rubra
ATCGGTGCCAGCACCACTCGTTTTAGAGTCGTGGATTTTTTTCAACTTCCGAAAGTTGCTTCTCAATGTATTTATCTTCTTTTTTACATCCTCTACAGTTGCGTCAGCTTTGAGTGATTTATATACCTCCAGTAACTTCTCATATGCAAGCAATTTCTTGCTCTTCTTCATATAGTTTTCGATTCGAACGTTCCATAACTCTGGTAATGCTTGGAAAGCTGAAATAAATTCCTAAAGTACTTTCCCTTGCTGGTCAGACATTGTACCTCTTCCGAGTCCTGATAATACTGACAATAATGACAATCCAGTGAACAAACCATCATTAATTTAAGCCCCACCCACATACTGATAGCTGAAAGTGGATTTCAAGGACAGCCATTTTCAGGTACTGACACTACGTCCATATGATGGACACGCCGACAGTAATAATGACAGTACAGGAAATACTGTCAGTAATATTGATCGTCTGATTAGCCCTTAAGTACAAAATGGAACCGATCAGGAGACGGGAAGATACGAGCTTTGGGCTCTTTCCCGTAAACACCAGTGTTACTTAAACGACGTCTACATGGTTTCTATGAACTCTTGGGGACGGATGGTAACATCCTTAGGCCCTAAACAACACCGAAAGGCCCTTACCGTATCTAATATAGCCAAGGCTTACCCGCCGTAAGTCACTGAAACCTCGTTGGAAAAGGACAGTATCAACCTTTGGCCCGGCTAAACACAGAAGGGCCCCTGCCGCAGAACTGCAAGATAGGGTTAACCCACCAGTCGCTGAAACCACGTTAGTCAAACTTGACTACGTCACACAGCGTTACCAACCGCTCAGTAGAAGTTCATCTGTGCCAGAGAGAGGGTGTGCGAGCAGCTGTTTCGTAGAAGTTTTGTTGTGTTTCCACCTGTATTTAATTACATCTAGAGACTGTTACAAAAATCATCTTTTTCGTGCATATTTCCCAACGGATAATATCGCTAACGAACGAAACGAATACGAGAGGAGCGTAAAGGATTAGAGTCAGTAATATAAGTCAAGAAGAGAGGATTTTCAGTCGTTCATTTAAAAGAAAGTTTTCACCCAAAAGTCGTGTGAGCGAGCTGAAGTACAAACCACGTGAACCCCGATATAGCAGAAACAGGTAAAGAATCGTTAAAAATATCTTCATTTATGTGTTATTTGGTGGTTACAGTTATGTTCGTATACATACCCTTCTTTGGAGTTATTTGGGTAATCGCAATAGGGCTCTGCCCTTCAGGATTGTAGGCAAGGAGATGTTCCTGGCGAATATGGTGTGGATTTGGGGTAGGCATTTCCCCTGTGTAACTGCCCTCGGGCTCTTTTCAAACAACACCAGGGCTACTGCAGCATTTTAAGGACAGACAAACGCAATTTCTCGGTTTCCATAATAAAATGACTTATTTCTTTCATTATATCCATGAGGTTTTTGTTCTAATTAGTAGCTTCTCCAAACTAAACTCGTTCTTTCGATGCAAAAGAAAGAGATATATATATATATATATATATATATATATATATATTATATATATATATATATATATATATATATATATATATATATATATATATATATATATATATATATATATATATGATCAGCTGAAGAATCTCTCCCCAGACCCACCCAGGGGTGAGATTCTTCAGTTGATCTGAGTTAGGGGGGGAGATTCTTCAGTACTGTCTGTCTATTTAGGTATGGTTAGATTAGGTTAGGTTGGATTAGGTCTTTATTTCGTAATTGAAATTCATCCATCCATACATATATTCCAAGGTAGATAGACAGACCTAACTTAACACATCCCTTCAGCCCTTCCCATCTGACATGTCACAACACTACCCCATCTCTAGTTTCTCTTTGAAATTGTTACGCCGGGTACTCGGGGGAGCTTCTTCAGTTGATCTCAGTTGGGGGAGGGAGATTCTTCAGCTGGGTACTCTGGAGGGGAGATTCTTCAGTTGATCATATATATATATATATATATATATATATATGATATATATATATATATATGATATATATATATATAGAGAGAGAGAGAGAGAGAGAGAGAGAGAGCTCATATTTTATTCGACCGGGAATCGAACCTAGGACACATTTTTTTTTTAATTCAGATAACTGTACATGGGGACATGTGCACATGGGCAGTCATATTGCAGTTGATAAACATTACAATCTATTTGGTTATGTATAAACATACTAATAGAATTTGCAATTAATTTTAAATATCATATCAAGTAATTAATAATAAAATATAGTGTAATAATTGAAGAGTACTTGAAGAGTAATCATTGTGACAATATTTTCAATAGCCCTTGTTGAGTGCTATCATTTAAGTTACATTTCACTTTCCAACGGTACTACTGCAGACAATTTGAAGCAGATATAGAATAACAATTTTCAGGTTAGAATAATTAGGTACATACATATACATGCATATACATATATACATACATACATATACATGCATATACATACATATACATACACACGCATATATATATATATATATATATATATATATATATATATATATATATATATATATATATATATATATATGCATGCATTAATTAGATGAGCAATAGAAACACCACTGGGGCTTCATAGCCATACATATCAAGGAGAGAGAGAGAGAGAGAGAGAGTTTGTGGTATTCATTTCAGCAAAAGGAGTTATTCGTCCTTACCACATATATATATATATATATATATATATATATATATATATATATATATATATATATATATATATATATATATATATATATATATATATATATATATATATATATATATATATATATATATATATATATATATATTACTGTGCCAAGGCTCTACCAACTGCACCACAGAAGGTCTAAAAGAGAAACCAACCCTACAGCTTAACTGCCATAATAGGAATGAACGCATTCTATCTGAATGACTTTTTGTTCATATTACAGTTTCTCGCACTACAGGACAGTTCGATCATGAGTCTTCCTTCAGTTACGGTTCTTTTTCTATGCCTACATCTACACTGAATATTCTTGGATATTCATTACACATCCCTTATTATCCCTTCACATCTGACAAGTCATTACACTCTCTATATCTGTCTCTTTACTTTATGTATTCTTCGTGCCCAGGCCCGATGAGGGCTGTTTTATTTTATTATTTCTTTGGCCCGTCCTGTTGTCAGAATCATAAAAAATAAAAAACTCACTTGTGGCTTCGTTTTTGCATATAATTCAAATCCCAATCTAATTAGGCATTAGCAGTAATTAAATAAGCACATTACCATATGTGATAACATGATTCATATTTTACCCAACTAGGACTCGAACCTGGACTAATAATTACTGTGCCAGGGTGCTACCAACTGCACCACAGAAGGTCTAAAAGAGATATCAACCTTACATCATAACTGCTATACTAGGAATGAACGCATTCTATCTGAATGCCTATTTGTTCATATTACAGTTTCTCCCTACCTCATTCATGGGTTCGATTTTGCCTTTAATTCAAATCTCAATCTACTTGGGCATCAACAATAAGAACATTACCATATGTAAAAACATGAATCATATTTTACCTGACTGGGATTCGAACCTGGGACACATAATTACCGTGCCAAGGCACTACCAACTACACCACAGAAGGTCTGAAAGAGAAACCAACCTTACAGCTTAACTCCTATTCTAGAAATGAACGCATTCAATCTGAATGCCTTTTTGTTCATATTACAGTTTTCCCAACCTCACATGTGGCCTCATTTTGCAATTAATTCAAATCTCAATCTAATTGAGCATCAACAGTAATTAAATAAGTACATTACCATATGTGATCAACAGTAATTAAATAAGTACATTACCATATGTGAAAACATGAATCATATTTTACCTTGGCACAATAATTATGTGTCCTAGGTTCGAGTCCCTGTCGGGTAAGATATGATTCATATTTTCACATATGAAAACGTGCTGATTTCATATATATATATATATATATATATATATATATATATATATATATATATATATATATATATATATATATATATATATATATACTGTGTTCCAATTTTATATAGATTAATGAATAAGGCCGTTTACGCAATTACCATGGATCTTTAGGAATTCTCTTATTACATTTTCCAGCTCTTGAGAAAACTGTACGTTAACATCTCTCACTGTCATTGTAAGTGTCGTGAGAATGTATCGACACAGCTTGTCTCAGTACATAATCATTGTTACAAAACTCAAATGACCGTAGCCGAGAAGATGCAGGTATTATATATATATATATATATATATATATATATATATATATATATATATATATATATATATATATATATATATATATATATATATATATATATATATATATATATAAATCAAATAAACACATTAACATATGAAAACATGAATTATATTTTACCCCTGACCGGAACTCGAACCTAAGACACAATTACTGTGCCAATTCGCAGAGTTTTAGTTGGTAGCGCCTTTGCGGAGTAATGTTGTGTCTTAGGTTCCATCTCGTTCAGGGGTGAATTATGATTTATGTTTTCACATATGTTAATGTGTTTATTTGATTATTACTGATGCCTGTATTGCTGGGATTCGAACTAAATGCGAAAAACGAAGCCACGAATGAAGTTAGGACAAGCTGTAATATGAACAAAAAGGCATTCAGAAAAAATGCGTTCATTCCCATGTATAGCTCTAAGGTTTGCTTCTTTAGACCTTCAGTGGTGTCGTATGTAGCCCCTTGGCACAGTAACTGTGTCGTAGGTTCGAGTCCCGGTCAGGGGTTAAATATGATTCATATATATATATATATATATTATATATATATATATTATATATATATATATATATATATTATATATATATATGATAATTAAAAAAAATCCCTCCTAATGGAAAAAGGAGAGGTTACTTTGTCATTTTAAATTAGATTAGGTTAATATGAAATAAATATGATTTAGAAATTAAATGAATGATTGGTTGCGATGGGGATTTATCTTTACTAATGTATATGTTTGTGTTTACTTTTGAACCCCATTGTCTAGTTTTGTTTAGATATTTTTCAATATATTGTGCTTTTTTTCACTCGCGGGTGTATATATATAATATATATATATATATATATATATATATATATATATATATATAATATATATATATATATAATATATATATATATATATATAAGTTGAAACTGTTAGCATACAGCATTAGATAATAAGGAAGCCCATCAGTGAAACAAAATTAATAAAACAATGCTATATTTCGGATCCTAACTGGATCCCTTCCCAAGCACAAGCAGTTGTGCTTGAGAAGAGATATATTATCAAATCAGTCAGGTTAGGAAGTTATGAGTTTTCTGTGGTGGGTGTGTTATGAGATGTCATCATGAATTAGTTTGGAATAGTGTTGTAGACTTCAAATAATTGTGCGCCTGAGCCGAGAGCCTTTTTTTTATGCATTTTTTTTTTAAGTTTATTTTTAATTTTCTTTACTTTTATTATTTGGATCTAAAACATGAGATGGGGGGGGGGAGGACGTGTGTCAATCGGCGGCACTCCCAGATCTGCTCAAGGTTCATTATTACACGCTTGCTCATAAAAATGTAATGTATGCAATACAATTTATTTATTTTTTATTTTAGCCTAGAGCATGCACAAATAACAATTTTGTAAATGTGCGTCAGGGGCTTCATATGTGCATTCAAAGAAGAATCATAAAACACAGAGATATAAATGTATATATACATTGAGTGCTGGATATACTCTTGATATACAAGGCACCTGCCTGCATATGCACCCCCGTGTACGATGACTAGTTTAGCATAGAAGGAAGCGAGTCTTGACTGGGAGATCATGGAAATAGGCTGTTTTACAGTCCTTCCGTTTGCATATATAAAAACGAAGCCGATGTAAGGTGCTTATTATTGACCCATTGTTTAATATAGCTTGTAAGATTATCTCATTATCAGTAACCCAGTTTTCTCTCTTTATCCCTTGCCAATGATGAAGTACTTCACCCTCGCACTCTCCAATATAATGACTAATACTGAATAAATATGGAGCCATATCCAGTCAAGTCAGATATCTTAAGTGATCTGTTTTAAGTCACGGACTTCCTTTTGCACTAAGGGCTGAGACGGTGCTTTCTTGCATAAGACTTTGGTTTTGGCAGGTGTGATCGATACCCTGAGAGAATGCCTTTTCTAACCTCAGATCTTGGCGGGCTGCAGATCCTCGATATCACGATTCAGATTCGCGTGCACTACCACTCTCCATTTTAAAGAGATGACAATATGAGGAGGTAAAGTAAAATTAATGCGTTGCTTGAAGATTGCGGGAGATTTTAAAAATATACCGTCATTGCATATGAATAGTTTTATCATAGGGTTGAAGTGTGCTACATACAGTAGACAATAGCAACTAGTTGCACTCACACGGTATACGAGAGCCACATGTCTTTCACACGCCATGACGTATGTTCATTGTATCACAAAATAATAAATTAGTCGTCAAATCTTCTGCCACTATTGATAAGGGTTTCACTCTTTATCACAGTATAGTTCTGAACTTACTGGAAAAATATACATTTGAAAGTAGTGAGTCATTATTTAATTTTGGTTAAAATTATGCTTCCTACACGGGTTTCAAATGTTGTGAGTGGGGTAAGGTAAATATATATTTTCTTTTCAGACGAAAACAGCCAAAATCAACAGAGAACCGCTTGTATCTGACTGCGTAAACTAGTGTTTTGCCGAATTATCAGCAGTTTTTTTTTCAATTTATTACATTTTCCTCTGCATAATTCTTATAGGTCCATGGACACTGTATAAATACAATAATGCATTATTATTATTATTATTATTAGCAGTAGTAGTAGTAGTAGCAGTGGTAGTAGTAGTAATAGTATTAACCAGTAAACTTTTTAGACGTTGCGGGGATGTTATATTCAGTCATAATTGTTTTTGAACATATTTTCGGATTTGGCGCAAACAAGCCTTAAGAAGGAATGATATCCATTGAAACTTCAAAGTAGCTAACAAATGCCTATTAGTAAGTTTTTCCTCAACACAACGTTGATTTTGTCACAGCTGTTGTACTACTGCGAGAGTTTTTACCTAAATGTATTTGACCGTTTTAAGTTATATTATTATTATTATTATTATTATTATTATTATTATTATTATTATTATTATTATTATTATTATTAATATTTCATTGTTAAGGCTCATGTAACTGAAATGGTCTTGACGTAGATGTATTGTGGAGCTCATTAATTGAAATACTAAGGATAGATTGACTGAATCTATTTTCATTTTATCAGTAGATAAGCTTCTGACTAGACCAGATAACAGTTACAGATCTTTGTTGCCATCGGCCAAGAACTGTCTGTAACGTGTTTTGTTCTCACATTATTTTCCTCCTTTAATTTATTAAGTTCGTTCTTATTTATTTCCTTTTTGCACCTGAAAATATACTGACCATACCTTAGACATCAGAGCAATGGCGTCTGTTATTTGTAGTTCATTAAAACTGAAGCCATTTGCCGTGGGGGGGTAAATATGTGAACCAGTTAAGGGATTCCAATCTCCGGAACCATTTGAATCTCTCATTCTATTTTAGAATATACTAGTGGTGACAGACTGTGGATTTATTCCATTCACTCACTGTGATGATTTTTGAAGATTTGGTATCTTATTTCTTGCGTGTCCGATTCATTTATATTACCGGACGTGTCTAGTTAAGTCAGCCACTTGGAGTTTGGATGATGGATGGCAACATTTTCCAGGGTGTAGTTCCAAACCTCTCGATCTTGATGGTGAAGTATGCAACTCCCTCTCAGCTTTGTGTCCCAATGCCAGTGCAGGCAGGAACGATGGATTTTTTTTCTTTTTAAGTAGTTGGAACTGAACTTAGAGGTCATGAAGATTTGGAACCTGAAATTTTTATAGGTCCTAGTTCATCATATCCCCTTGAAGGAGGGGGCTAGAACACTTCCTCCGTGTCGTAAGAGTCGATTAAATCGGGCGGACCGATGGAACTGGGAATCCCCTCCTCTGTATCTTTTCCCAAAGAGTCGGAGTAATTTGCCTTGACTCATCCACTCCCCTTATAAGGGGGATATTATCTCTTGTATATAGATTTCTTCAGTTGAGGCTCGTAATCTTCAGTTGGTCACTGTTGATTAAGGCCAAGTTCAATTTCTGTTATTTTCATAGATAATTGATTTGCTAAAAAAAAAAAAATCTGTAAATTCAGTGATAATTACCTGTTTAAAATGAGAAAAACTGTCTGTAATTGTGGTCCGTAATCTTCAGTTGGTCGCTGTTAATACAGGTTTGTTTATTTTTATTAAACTGTTTATGTAATTTAACATTTCGCGTTTATGAATCCCTTATGTAGTTTATGATTTACTTTATGGTTAATTATGAACTTGTAAAAAAAAAAAGTCCGTATTCTTCAGTTGAGATAAAGGTTAGGTCCTTAATCTTCAATTGGTTACTGTTGACAAAAGTCAGGTCTTCATTCTCCATGACCTCCCAGATCTTCATTGTCAGTTATTCTTGACACGTAAGTCGATTTTTTTTTGTTTTAAAGCAAATGCAGTTGTGGTACATGACGCTTGAGCTTTATTTTTTTTCTATTTTATATATATATATATATATATATATATATATATATATATATATATATAAAACTTCAGCGATTTCTATCTTCTCATTTACTCCTGCTTGAAGAGACTACCCTCGAATTCTTGTGATCCATTGACTGCTCTCCATGACGGTTCTTAAGCTCAGCTACTACAAAATTTGTAGACGCAAATTTAGCTGTTGTACCTCACAAATCATCTGCTTAGCCAGCATGCTTGATTTTAGCATTTTTTAAGTTTGTCATGACAGTAAAGCCAGTGTCATAAAGAGTGTGGAAACGGCGTCTCCCTAATATTTTTCCTCCATTCGTGATATTGTCATTGCTTCTTTTTGGACTTCCATTATATTATATATTTTTTTTTTTTTTATAGATTTTAACTGCATACAGTGAGATAGCATGGCATGTAATATAGATGGTATGCAGCATTGTTTTTTCATTAATATTGTTGAAAGCATTTGTTGTATCAGGCAAGTAGATCGGAATCTTTTATTCTTCAAAGATTTATTTTGTTAATAACATAAATGGCTGCTTCTCCAGCCTGATGACATACAGATTTTTAACCTCGTCTTCTGCCCCTACTGCCTATACTCCTAACAGTAATAAAACTGTTAATAGTATTATTACTACCTTTGCTTTTACTACTACTCATGCTTTGCTTATATTACTACTACTACTACTACTTCTACTTGTACTGTTGTATATATGCTACATGAGCCATTTGATTTGCAGCAAGAAAAAAGTACAAAACTATTTATTTATTCGGTGATTGGAACTTAGATTTGTTTAAAACAAATGATCAAAGAGTATCTGATTTTATAAACAATGTATTCACATGGCTGCTTTCCACTAACTAATAAACCTACGAGACTAACTGAAAATAGTGCATCACTTATCGATCATATTTGGACCACAAATCTTGAAGACAACATAAGCAATTACATAGTGTACACCGACATAACAGATCATTTCGCAGTATACTCCCAGTTTAAAAAAGATCATAAATTCGATGCATATGTAAAAAAAAGACATTACTCTGATGATAACATAGCTAAATTCACTAGAGATATATCACATTAAAAACGGCAACATTTCATATATCTAAATAACGCAAATGAAGCTTTTAATAAATTTCACCGTACATTTAGAGATAAATTTGTAGACTGCTTTCCTCTAAGACAATTGACTGTAAATAATAAAAACAACAGATGCCCACATATAACTGCAGGATTAAAAATTAGTATCAAAGAAAAACACCGACTAGAAAGGCTTGCATCAAAATGGCCTTTGTCTTTTGGAACCAGATATAAAGCTTACAGGAACAAACTAGTAACACTACTTCGAACTGCCAAAAATGGATATTTTCAGGATAAGCTTAAGAAGGAACAAGGAAACAGCAAGTCCACCTGGAATACAATAAACAGCCTAATGGGGCGAAAACAATTTAATCAACCAAAGGAAATCAAATTAAAAAATTATAATGACCACACTGCTAATATCTTTAATAATCATTTCTTAACTATAGCACAACCAACACAGGAACAACAAAATGTGCAGCAAAACTCACACCGCCAGTTTCTTAATAATCCACCAGACTTTTCGTTTTACTTGTATCCTGTAACAAGTGAGGAAGTCACTAAATATATATAAACCTTAAAACCAAATACAACGTCGGGATATGATGAAATTCCATCAAAACTAATCCAAGTCTCTGCCCATTACTTTGATGCCCCACTTACCCACATAATCTATGTTTTCAGCAAGGATGTAAACTAAAAAGTGCTAAAGTAATACCTATATTTAAGTCAGGCAATGAAGAGTCCCTGCGGGCCACAAGTGGAAGGTCCGCTCACCCTCAAGGGTGAACATCCAACAAAAGGCAATGAAGATGATGAAAATAACTATAGACCTATATCAATCTTACCGTCCATAAGTAAAGTGTTTGAAAAAGCGATTGTTCACAGACTTAAAGAATTCCTTGAAAAGTTCAACCTATTATCTGAAAATCAATACGGTTTCCGTAATAATAAGACCACTGAAATAGCAATAATGAACTTTACAAGTGATGTTTATCAAAATTTGGAAAATAAAAACTTTGTTGCAGGGGTTTTCCTAGACTTGTCCAAAGCATTTGACTCATTAGACCATGATATACTAATAGAAAAACTAAATTGTGTGGGTATTAGGGGAACACCATTACAGTTATTTAAAAGTTACTTGAAAAATAGAAAACAAGCCGTATATTGTAATGGAAAAGCATCTTTGTTGCAAACTATTGAGAGGGGAGTACCACAGGGATCAATACTGGGCCCACTGTTATTTTTAGTGTATATAAATTATATTTCCAATGCCAGTAATAAATTCAAATATATTCTTTATGTAGATGACACCAACCTTCTCTTGCATGATAATAACCTTGACCACCTGCACTCTGTTTTAAATAATGAACTAGAAAAAATTAACAATTGGGTCTCTGCTAATAAATTAAAGCTAAATGTTTCCGAAACTGACTATATCTTATTTCAAAATAGATCTGTAGCACACAATGTTGGTCAAGTTAATATGAATGGGTATGAAGTTAAAAGAGTTGCTTGTAAGAAATTTTTGGGAGTTATCATTAATGAAAATTTAAGTTGGAAATATCTGCTCAATGCTGTCCAAGACGTGTGGAATTTTGTATAAAATTCGTCATAACCTAACAAATGAGGCCTTAAAAAGCATATACTATTCCCTGTGTTATGCTCTTATTATATACTGTTTGTCCAATTGCAAGGGATGTATTTGTAACTCAGAAATAACTGATCAGAACTATTACGTATAGGGGAAAATATGACTCAACATCCTCTTTATTCAAGGAGCTAAACCTGCTTAAGTTTAATTACTTTATACAATATTTCTGTCTTATTATTATACATAATGATGTTAATGATCGCAATCATAACAGAAGATTATTTAGATTTATTCAACACAACCATGTAACCAGAGGTAACAATATAAATTTGATATGTCCACAGCCGAGAACAACCTTGTACAAATTTTCTTTTCACTGTTTTGGCCCAAAATGTTAGAATACATTACCAGAAGATTTAAAAACAATAACTGGCATAAGTTTATTTAAATAGAACCTCAAACAGCATTTATTTACTAGGCAATATCAAGCAGCTGTTGAATAATAATTAATACAGTATTGGTGCATCATTATGTCCAGATTAAGGTCAGGCTACTGTTTTGTTTTAATACAAGATAAGTATGAGATTGCTATATTGGAACTTTTGTTAACTATTGCCGTCATACTTTAAATTATGTGAAATGTATATTAAACTACCTGCCAAGGAGATCTTGCTCACCAGGCTAGTGCCTCTGAATATAAAGTACATATTTATTCTTGTATATATACTAAATATTTGGCAATAAAATCTATGACTATGACTATTATCCCCTTATAGGGGGAGTGGCTGACTCAGGACAATATACTCATGACTCATTGGGAAGAGAAATATACAGTCCCCTCTCTCCGGCCACGTAAGGGAACATGGAGGATGTATTCTAGCCCCCTCCCTCAAGGGTACTACTACTACTACTACTACAATAATAATAATAATAAAAATAGCAGTATTGAAATTGTTGCTTTTCTTGTCTGTAAGTGTTACTATGCACTTGCATAGATAGTTTGTTTGAAGGGTACAGTACTTCATGATTGCTACATTGTATTAATATGGATGTTTGAGCACACACACCCATGCACATATAGGCTACACAGACCCTCCGTTATAGTTTTAATTGGGAATAATTTTGCTTTCAGTATGCATAGTTTTCTTTTGTTGCATTTTTTATTTATCCTTTTTTTTTCTGTTTAAACAACATTGGTAAAAACTTATGTAGCGATTGTAAGTATTGTAGGGTTGAATAAATTTGATCCTTCTCTCAGTCGCAGCATTCTCAGATATTGGTTTCATTTTATCATTTACCTTTTAAGGTCGACAGTCGCGGTATGGCTACTATTCAAATTCCGAAAGGGCGTTTAAATAGTACATGCATTGTAGAGGACGTAGGAAACCTTTGTGCATTGAAGTTTTTACAGCGAATCCTGTATTTCCTTTTTATTTTACTTTTGTAGATATGATATTCTTTATGTAGTCCATTGTTTTCGTAACTTTGATACCTCCTCCGGCCCAGGAATTTTACACCGTTTACCAACAAATATATGAATAAATAGTTTGTCACTTTTCCACCTTGGAATAGTAAGATGTATTACGGTATTATTGACATCATATATAGATATATTTAACTGGCAATTACTGTGCTCATCATAGTCTCTTTATATAAACTTGTTACTGTAGTTATATGGCATTTTAACTTTTTAATAGTGCAATAAAAACTACTGTAAACAGCTTAGCTCTTGACAGTGTTTATTAAGCTACAGCATCATTAATAATAATGATAATAATTATTGCTATAATAATAATAATAATAATAATAATAGTAGTTCCGGTTTTACGTCACGGACTCCCTTTTCAACCAAGGGGTAGGACGGTTGCCTTCTTGCGAAGGACTTGTTTTGGTAGATGTAACCGTTACCCTAAGTGCATGCCCTTGCTAACCTCAGACCGTGACGGGGCGCGAACCCTCGACCTGACGCCTCAGAGTCGCGGACGCTATCGGTTGAGCCACGGTGGCTACTACTACTAATAATAATAATAGCTCTCCTTGCATGATGCCATTTCCAGCTAAAGACAGCAGGGTGGTCCCCACCATCAGAAAAGTAGTTAAGAACTGATACAACAAGGTCGTATTCTCTCTGGTAAGGTAGATACTCCACTCGTAATGGGCTCGTGAAAGAGAGAGAGAGAGAGAGAGAACATTTTTGCCCATTACTGAGATTCATGGCTGCCAAAATTGTTGCAGAAGTACTAATATAGCTGAGATTCATCAGCACCCTACCCTCACTTCTCTCCTTTGTCCGTTGTTTTCCGGAAAAGCGATAATCCCCTGTGACCCTATCGCTTTGAGTCACCTTGTATGAACGGAAAGTCGTCTCTCATAATAAACAGGAAATACGAAGGTGAAATACATCCTTCTTTACTACCAGTGTTCATAATAATAATAATAAATTTTCGAGGCGAGAGTGCAAGATCCAAAATATCTTTTTAAAATGGAATGTGAATGGATATTTGGACTCTTGCCACCGCCCTAATAAGGACTTTTAAGAGAGAGAGAGAGAAGAATGAGGATGCAAAAGGCGCAGCAACCTGTTGCATTGCTACCCTGAGGCAGTGTTTGACCGCCACTCGCTTTTGATACTGCATTATATAGCAGCTCTTGGAGCACTCTCTCTCTCTCTCTCTCTCTCTCTCTCTCTCTCTCTCTCTCTCTCTCTCTCTCTCTCTCTCTATGGACTAGGTGAATTCTCATATATTTACAACCACAATAATAATAATAATAATAAATTAGTATTAATAGTAGTAGTAGCCGTAATTAGCAATATTAATATTTTAAAGCGCTTTATTTTTTTATGCTTGTAAGTACTTATTCCGATTAGCCTACAGTATGTATTAAAAAGCAGACAGTTTAATGTATCCAAGAACTTTACACCCCGAAATCTTGTATTCGCGAAATTAACTGAGAGAGAGAGTATGCACGATATAGCCCGTGAGAACGGGGCTGGAGGGGAGGCTGTGTTGCATCCGGGTATAGTTAGTTGTGCCCCATTACCTAGACATGCTTTGAGTAACCTAGTCGACTTTCGGAGAGATATTGGCACTCACATCGCGTGGTCGGCCGTGTGAGAGACCTTGCCAGTAACTGTTTATTTGTTTATTGACTTTGTTTATTTATATACTTGAGTTTATTCCATACGTGTTTATAGGCGTTTATATTTGTGTGCTAGTTTACTGAACTACCCTTGTTTATTTTTTTTGTATATAATATATTTGCAAATGATTGCATAAATTTGTATAGTAGGATACATGAATGCATATTGTAATCATGCATTTAGATACACTGTAAGTGTATAATTGATTGACAAGTAAAAAAGAATTAATTATTATATATATATAATTATTATATATATATATATATATATATATATATATATATATATATATATATATATAGTGTGTGTGTGTATGTGTGTGTGTGTGTGTGTGTATATGTATGTATGTGTATGCACACATGTGTGTTTGTATACTCACAGACACACGTACGTGTATATATATATATATATATATATATATATATATATATATATATATATATATATATATATATATATATATATATATATATATATATAGTGTGTGTGTGTGTGTGTGTGTGTAATTACCTAATTGTCTTACGGGAAAGAGCCTCAAGCTCATAACTTCCCGTTTCCTGATCGGTTCCAATTTGTACTTTGTAATACTTATCAAACTTGTCCTTAAAACTATGGATTGAATTAGCATTATCTACCTCCTTGCTTAGCAAGTTCGAATTATCAACTACTCTTACACTAAGAAATTACTTCCTTACATCTTGCAAAGAAGTTTTCTTACAAAGCTTCAAACTTTGACCTCTAGTTCTAGTGCCAGCCATATCAAAATATCGATCCCTATCCACTCTGTCATAGCCATGAAGGAATATAAAAACTGTCACCATATCCCCCCCTCAATCTTCTAGCTTCGAGTGATGGTAAGTCTAATTCCCTCAGCCTCATCATAACTGAGATTACATATTTCTGGCACCAGTTTCGTGGCATGTCTTTGAACCTTTTCCCGCTTGACTGCGTGCTTTATCAAGTGCGGATTCCAAAAAGGCTGCATATTCAAGCTTTGACCTCACATAGGTTACATAAATATTTCTGAACATTTCCTTGTCCATGTGCCTAAGGCTACCCTTACATTTGCTAAGAAAGCATATGCTGCCCATACTCTGCCTTCTTGCACTTGTACCCATTCTCATTACCTTATATTTTGAAGTATTGAATTTCATTAGACACTTTTCTGACCACTCATGCATACTATTTAGATCTTCCTGAAGTTCTCTACCATTGTTCTGGTTTCATACTTTCTTCACAATCTTTTCATCATCTGCAAACATATTCATGAATGAATTTACAGACTGTTAGGTCGTTTACCTATACAAGGAACAAAAGTGGTCCTAAAACTAACTTCTCCGTTCAGACACTTAGTGTATTACTCTAACCCTCTGTTCCCTTTCCTTCTTAAATATGATACTTAGTGCTGCTGATATTGAATTTGTGCATTTTTTAAGTTCATAAGGGGATATATCATCAGGACCTATAGCTTTATGGACATCTAACTCCATCACCACTTTGCATACATCTGTGGCTGAAAGGATGATGTTCTCTAATACTGACCCATGAGCTTCTATCTCTGCAATCTGAGGGGGTGGGGTATTTTCTACTGTAAATACAGACTGAAACTCCTTGTTCAATTCTTTGCAGATCACTTCATCCGTCTCAGTGATGCTGCCATCTGCTCTCTTAAGCTTTAAAACTGTTCTTTTACCTTCAGTTTTCCTCTGATAAAGCTGTGGAAAAGTTTGGGATTTTCGTTAGCCTTTATGGTGACGTCCCTTTCATAGTCTCTCTCTGCCTCTCTTCTTTTACTTAGGTAATCATTTCTTGCCCTTTTATAGGTCTGCCAAGCATTTATGTTATTTCTCCTCCTATGCCTTTTCCAGCATTTGTCTCTCCACTCCTTAGCTATTTTGCACTCATTATCAAACCATTTCTCTCTGGCATGAATTACACTTAATTTGGTGATAGGTATGCAGCAATCTACTCTCTTCCCATATTTCTCACAAGAGATGTCGTACATTTCTTGTACAAATTTGTTGTTAAATAAGGTCTTCCAGTCAATAACTGCAAAAGCTCATTCATTTTGATGTGTGTGTGTGTGTGTACACATACATGCACATATACATAGATAAAAATAGATGGATGATATAGCTTAGCCAATTAAGAAAAAATTCTTAAGAAATCAGGAAGTAACATTTTTTCTATGAGTGCCACACTGGGACATGCAAGAAAGTTGCCCTCGTCATTAAAGACCCATGCACAAAAAAACATTAAGATGAAGGAAAAGTTAAAGGTTAAGAACAAGGCAGAAATGAAGTTATGATTCACAATAGGAAAAGGACAGTCAGAGCACAAAGGACCTAGAGATATGGCAGGATTAGGCCATGAGATGATGATAGATCTGTTTTTTGAAGGAAGATAGATTTTTAGAATTAGGAAAGACAGAAGTAGGAAGAGAGTTCCTGAAAATGAAAGTTGATGGGAAGCAGTGCACCCACCAATCTGCGAGTTACAAATCTCCACGCAGTACTGGTAAGACGAGGCCGCTTGGTGAGTGTTATGCAGCCTTGGCAGTGGGGGAGGGATGCAACTCGCCAATTCATTAGAGCAGCGATGGAAGTAGTAGTGATAGAAGATGTTAAGGACTAGGTCGGTAGTTTGCACTAGAGCATGCTTCCAAGATGAAGGATAGATGCTGGTTGAGAGAATGAGACAAAAAAAGACGGCCAAGCATGGAGACCTATTCATCTGCAAACTCCTTAAGGAACCTTGCAAGGATACCATTGGGACCAGATTCCTTGTTTGTCTCTAGCAAGCAAAGAACCTTATGAACTTTACCTGAAGAATGGATAAAGGAGGGCATAGGGTTAGAGAGGGGTAAATAATGAGGGACTCATGAGCTGGAATTGTTTACGGAAGAGTTGGCGGAAATTGAGAGCCAAAGAGAGTGGCTTTATCAGTGGGAGAGCAAGCTATAGAACCATTAGACGAATGAAAAGGGGAAACCTTGAGTTACAGAAGTTTTGGAGAGGTTTTTGGCTAAGGACTAGAAACATTTATCAGTGGGAGATGAGTTAAGGTCATCAATTTTCCTACTTATAAAGAAAGCTTTAGACCTTCGAATCTGAGCAGTATAGCTATTTCTATCAGTAATAAAAGCAGAGCTAGTATTATCGGAAGTAGAGGCTTGGTACGACCAGTGTGCCTGATCCCTGGCCTGAATATGAGATATAGCGATATTTTTGAGAGCAAATATTCTGGGTTCTGATTGGGTAGGACTGATTCAGGTCCAAATTCTATCAGGGACCTGATTTTATAATTACCTACCCAGCGACGCCTTGGTTCAATATCAATTAACAAAACCTTTATTTTTTTTTTATTAATCAAATAACTGTACATTGGGACATGTGCACATGGGCACTCCCAGTGATATTGCAGTTAAACATTATAATCTATATTTTGGTCATGTATATATCAATTACTAATAGAATTTGCAATGCATTTTAAATATCATATCAAGTAATTAAGAATAAAATATAGTGTAACAATTGATTGATGGCAGATGAGCACTCTGCGATTATTAATTAAGAGTAATATATTATGATTTACATGTAGTATTAATTGATTGATGGCAGAGGAGCACTCTGCAATTATTGATTAAGAGTAAATGTTGTAATTATAATTTTCAATAGCCCTTGTTGAGTGCTATCATTTAAGTTAAATCTCACTTTACGACAGAAATACTACAGACACTTTGAAGCAGATATAGTATAACAATTTTCAGATTAAAGTAATGAGTAGGTACAGATACATATACATGCATGCACATGTATCAATATATATGCATGGATATACTCATATGTAAATAACTAATTATAAGAGCAATAGAAATGCCACTGGGGCTTCATAATCATACATATCTAGGAGAGAGAGAGAAAATTTTTGGTATTCATTTCAGCAAAAAGAGTTATTAGTCCTTTCCACCGATATGTATGCATACATACATACTCATACATATCATCGCCATCTGAGGGTGACACAACAAAGAAATAGGACATGCTGAATAAACAGTCCGAGCATTGGGAGCTCAGAGACAGGGCAGTTACCAGGCCCTGAGACAGCGAAAGATCCACAACTCCACACATTCACACACACATATGCATGTGTGTGTCTGCATGCATGTGCATGTATGTACACACATTTGTACACTCATGCACATGCACATATATCTCTCCCCACGCACATATGCACTGTCTGCCACCCACATTCGTGTGCATGCATACATGCGTACACACATGCACACTTGTATGCATATACACATACACATTTATACAAACAGGTGAGAGTAAAATAAAAAAGGGAAAAGAAAAGAAAAAAATACATGTGCATGTAAACAATTGCATATGCATATACATATACACCCACACATACATGCATACACACATAAACACAACACCATCTTATGGGATAGAAATTTAAAATGAAAAGAAAAGGAAAGACTGAAAACCCCTCCATTCTCTTCCCTTCAAATTATGTACATGAGAGAGGATTACGTTAGCTTAATCCATTATTATTATTATTATTATTATTATTATTATTATTATTATTATTATTTTGATTATTATTATTACTTTATTATTATTATAATCACGTCCATCATCATTACTATTGCTCTTGCATATAGATAGAGTTATGAATAAAAATTAGCAACATGATACACATACCCATACATATACTTATACATATATATATACATACACATGTACATGCATATACATACATGCATACATATATACACACGCACTCATATAAATTCATATATGAACCCCTGAGGAAGGGGGGCTAGAATACTTCCTCCGTGTTCCCCTGCATGTCGTAAAAGTAGGCTAAATGGGGCGGAGCAAAGGGACTGTGACACATATGCATGCTTGTGCACGAATGCATGTGCGAACACACATGCACATATATCTCCCCCCACATGCACTCCCACCTGAATTCGTATGCATACATATGCACGCATATATATATATATATATATATATATATATATATATATATATATATATATATATATATATATATATATATATATATATATATATATATATATATATGCAACACCATCTTATGGACTAGAAATTTAAAAGAAAAAGAAAAGGAAAGACTGAAAGCTCTTCCCCCTCTCTTCTCTTTAAATTATTTACATGAGAGAGAATTATATCAGCTTAATCTGTTGTTATTATTATTATTGTTATGTCGTAAGGCATATTAAAGATGCCTATATCTTCACAAGGCATTTCAGACATGCCTAAAAGTGCCATGTGGCAGTGATGCCACGACTCCCATAGACCGCCATGAGTAATTACAAAGACTCAGTTTGAGACCGGACCTTGTCAGGAGCAGACGTGACGTAGCACAGCTTAGCTAGCCTCCCCCTTGGGGGCGGGAATCTGGAATCGTTTGTGGCAGGAACTGTAGTAATGGGAGCTCTGAGTACATATATGTAAGCTAGAAATAAATACATATAAAGAAGCAGCTGATCTATTTTCACCAACCATGCTGCCACCAATATGTCGTGTGACTATCTCACTGGATGACACCAATGTCGTGGGATTACTATTTCACACGAGGGTTTTAAATATGGTAGCGTGGTTGGTGAAAATAGATCAGCTCCTTCTTTATATGTATTTATTTCTAGCTTACACATATGTACTCAGAGCTCCCATTAGTACAGTTCCTGCCACAAACGATTCCAGATTCCCGCCCCCAAGGGGGAGGCTAGCTAAGCAGTGCTATGTCACGTCTGCTCCTGACAAGGCACGATCTCTTGAGTCTTTGTAACTACTCATGGCGGTCTGTGGGCGTCGTGGCATCACTGCCACGTGGCACTTTTAGGCATATCTGAAATGCCTTGTGAAGCTATAGGCATCTTTAATATGGCTTACGACAATTATTATTATTATTATTATTATTATTATTATTATTATTATTATTATTATTATTATTATTATTATTATTATTATTATTATTATTATTATTATTATTATTATTATTATTATTATTACCATCATCATTAATCAGCTACTCCCCTTATAAGGGGAAAAATGGCTTTTATATATATATATATATATATATATATATATATATATATATATATATATATATATATATATATATATATATATATATATATATATATATATATATATATATATATATATATATATATATATAGAGAGAGAGAGAGAGAGAGAGAGAGAGAGAGAGAGAGAGAGAGAGAGAGAGAGAGAGAGAGAGAGATTCCTTCCACTTTTTTTTTTTTTTTTTTTTTATTTTATTTTTTTTTTTTTTACAGAATAGGTCATTTATAAATATGCTGAGATAGGGTAAGAGAATTACATTTTCAATGTTGGGTATACACTAAGTATAGGATACAAGTTCTTTGGGTCGCAAAAGTGCCCACAAAGTTCAAAGTAGCTCAGACCAAGAGGTCTGAAATCCTTAAGCATTGTGCCCTCTGTAATGTAGTGTACTAAAGTATTGCCCCCTTCACACTCACATAAATGGCATTTTGAGTGTTCTGGGTGCTCTCTACCAGTTTTCTCTCAATTCACCTCTCGTATATTTTTATAACCAAGTCTTATACGGGCAGCAACTCTATCATAGTCATCTGTAAGCATTTTACCCATGCTGTATTTGTGTCTCAGCCTTCAGAAGTTTTCGTAATGTTGGATCGAACAGCTGCTTACATGTTGTCAGAGTGTAGAAAGTTATTGCTCTTCAATAATTTCATTATATACCATTGTTTTAAACTGAGACAGTGTGGTTATAGATTTAGACACTGAACTTTCAGTTGCCATTTTTGCCAGGCTGTCAGCCTTTTCATTACCTACTATCCCAACATGGGAGGGTAGTCATGAATACTTTACTTGGAGTTTAAATTTCGCGTAGTTAACAAGAGTCAATTGAAATGCAGTCATGTGAGTTTTGTGGGAGCTTTTCAAAGCTAGTGCAAAATGCTATTATAGTGTTGGGTCTAACACCATATTCGTGACTTAACCTAAATCAGAATACACTCTACAAATAAACTAAGTCACCAGACCACTTGTATAGGGTAATTGCAACTTAACATGGATAAGTTATGTAATATATATAAATTTAATATCGTGGTAATTACTTGTTAACCGTCAATATTCTCTTATAGTCTGTTGTGTCCTGCATCGACGTGGGTATATTTAGTATATTTACAGTATATGCATGTTTTTTATTTTTCGTAATATTGTTAATAATATTCACAGAAACGCGTCATATTGCTTGATATATTGACAGACGTATGATAATGCAATAGCCACCTTTCAGGACGCTTCCCAAGAAAGAAAGTGTTCTACTTTTATAAAGAGGAGAATGATTATTCGGGGCTCCGGTTATAGGAGTTGCCTTAGGCTGGCGTCACACATAGCCAAAACCCCAGACCCGACTCTTAAGACCGCGTTCCGACGGAATCTTCGCTCAATCCTTGGAGATCCGGAAGATTTTTTAGCAGACAGGTGCATTCCTGTGCCTGTCGGAAGTGCGTCGTACGGCCTGGTAAGTAATCCTATGGATCGTAATTGCAATCGTACGGAGTAGTTTGGACGCATAATTTAGCGTACGACTAATCATACGCAAACGTAAGTCTCATCATAGAAAAAGGGAAATTAAAATTTTTTACCATTACGACTGGGCCAACCATGCTCCCGACGCTCCCTACCCATTGTAGGGGAACGTACACGTTCGTAGGGGGTTGTACGCAGTCGGGGGGAATACTGTAATTCCTCCGAAGGAAGGGTATCGTGGCAAGAGAGAATGGTTTAAAGAACGGCGTTTGTAACTTTAATTTTAGCATTTTATTCCCATATAGATATGTAATTTATTTTAAGTCATTTGTTTTTCACATATTACAATAACTGATCTTAATATGTTTCATTTTCATTATTTTATACTGAGAAGATATTAAGTTTAATATTTTACATCTAATAATGTAATAATGTTTCATCTTTGTCATTCACAGAATCCTTCAAATGTAAGTTGTATGTACTGGTAAACGCAAATAAAAAGTTATTTGGTATAGTTATATTTGCCCTTACTTTTCCATTTATATAATTATGTTAGAATTGATCCTAGTGAACAATAAATATATAGTATATATATATATATATATATATATATATATATATATATATATATATTCTCTCTCTCTCTCTCTCTCTCTAGAGAGAGAGAGAGAGACTTTCTCTCTATCTCAAGAAGAAGAAGAAGAGAGAGAGAGAGAGACTCTCTCTCTTCTCTCTCTCTCTTCTCTCTCTCTCTCTGAGAGAGAGTAGAGAGAGAGAGAGAGAGAGTAAGAAGACGAAGCTCTCTCTCTCTCTCTCTCTCTCTCTCTCTCTCTCTCTCTCTCTCTCTCTCTCTCTCTCTCTCTCCTTCTTCTTCTTCTTCTTCTTCTTCTTCTTCTTCTTGAGAGAGAGAGAGAGAGTCTCTCTCTCTCTCTCTCTCTCTCTCTCGAAGAAATATATATATATATATATATATATATATATATATATATATATATATATATATATATATATATATATATATATATATATATGGGATATTTGTGAAAGTATAACCCTGATTTATATATTTGGAGCAGGAAAACTGAACGCCCAGGACTGGGTTGTCAGAAATGAGACCACGCATGCGCGCGCTGTCTTTTCGTACTGCGCTGCCAGACGTATAAGCGAATTTTTAAATTTTTAACGGTTCCAGACCCGGAGAACTGCGTACGCCGGGTAGGATCGATCCTCTGGATTGTACGCGGGCGTACACCTTCTCCTACGCCCGCGTACTATCAAGAAGATCGATCTTACCCGTCATACGCAGTCTTCTATGACTGATTTGGTCTTCCGAATTACGGAGATTATTGGGTGCAGCAGCCAATTATCGTAGGCCCTCCACGACGGTTCAGGACCCCCTCGATTTTTTTAAACTACGTAGGACCGTTAGGATTCCTTCATACGCAGACGAAAACTTACACCGGATTATCGTAATGACGTCATTGCTGCCGGGAGGATTCCGTCTTTAGACGGTTTTAAGAGTTGGGTCGGGGGTTTTGGCTATGTGTGACGCCAGCCTTATCTGAGGGCTGGGTTGAGGCGCCTTACTTGCTGCAGGTGTTGATAAAGGTCTTATGATAAACTAAAAATGTGATTGTCGTTTTTCCGTCACCCTTTCTCCCCAGAACTTAATATTACTCTCTCTAAATCACGACAGGACCAATGGGCATGCAGTCTCAAGTTGTTTGTGACATAGTTTGCTTCTTTGTAAAGCGCATTTTGATCCATACATAGTCATTGTTTATCGTATAGCTTATCCTCTTTTGATTGCTGTATTCCTTAATTACCAAAAATTGAATGTCTTATCCTATAGGTTGGTGTTTATGACATCTCCCTGTATTTACCTTAGTTAACCAACGAGTAAATCGTGTTGTTATAATATCTGGTTCCATGAAACGGTATCGCAGAGGTCCTTGGCTTCATACAGACTACCTTTGTTTTTTCCCTTATTCCTTCCTTATTGGTATAAATATGTGTAGGCTGTGAGTATTTACCTAATTGTGTATATATATCCAAATGTGCTCATGGGAAAGAACCCTGTGCTTTTATGTCCCCGTCCGGGTCTATTTAATGATTATGACACCTCTCATATGTTTCATTAAAACTATAAATGTATTCAGCCTTTACAGTTGTTTTTTTTTTTTCGCTTGCAAACTACACGTATCAACTATTCATGCACTAAACAGTATTTTCATTCTGCAAAAAAATGTGTTTGTGTGTGTGTGTGTGTGTGAGAGAGAGAGAGAGAGAGAGAGAGAGAGAGAGAGAGAGAGAGAGAGAGAGAGAGAGAGAGGCCTAACCAGTCAGAGGACAAGGTCTGTATAAAGAGCCTTTCCCGCATTTCCTTTACGTGAAATAAAGTAAGTTAACCTTGTGCGATACTTCCTTTTAAGGTGTATCATTGCAGAGTATACCCAATGCTCACAAACTCAGGAGGTGATTAAAGATTGTGTATGATTTTAAACGGTAACAGCAACTTTATATTATCCTTCATTCCCATACTTAAGTACTTGAAACGGGCCTTGTCGTACCGTTTATTAGTGTCTATTGAATAATGCGATATTAAAAAAAAAATGTGTGTGGTAATCTAGATTGGATTCAATCTTTAGTATTAAAAGGTCTTCGGACATAGGGAAAAAAAATTGTGATCATTATTTGTTTGAATAAACTTTCATATTCGATATATAACATGGAATGAGGGCTTAGGCTTAAAGTTATACATTAAAACCTTGGTCAGAGCCAGTTTCTATTGATGTATGAGAGTGAATATTATTCCTTTTTGTCATTTTTAACGATTTGTGTCGTATTACACATCCGTGCTCGCTCTTATTACCTTCGATAATGCGAAGCGGAAAATAACATGCATTGCAACGTCAAGTGTAGTTATG
>JAXCGZ010019756.1:7500-12500 GCA_037179515.1 Halocaridina rubra
CGAACATCACTTCAAACACTTGTCTGTCGAACCAAGTTCGACGAACCGTTTGACCGTGTAAACCCCCCTTAACTGAGATTTTAGGTCTTTAGCCTTCTATAAGTGGCCTCCTTGCCTTGAAGAAACTTCGGGAGGAAGAGATGGCTTGGCTCTTAGTGCCTTAGACTTTCTTGGCACATATTGTGTTGGATATGCAACCTAGATCTTTTTCCACTCAAATAATAATAATAATAATCATAATAATAATAATAATAAATAATTAATAATAATAATAATAATAATAATAATAATAATAATGATAATAATACTAATAATAATTATTACTATTATTATAATTATCATTGTTGTTGTTGTTGTTAATAATAATAATAATAATAATAATAATAATAATAATAATAATAATAATAATAATGATAATATTAATAATAATAATAGAAATAATAACAATAATAATAAGCTCTGTGAAGGCAGGCTGCAGTAAAGGAAAAATTTATTATATCGACTTCCAGTTCATGAAAACACTTCCAACACAGACCCCATACATCTAAGTAAGAAAACCTACTCAATTGTGTTTGATTAGAGAGACCGAATAGACTTTAATTTTTATTTTTTGCTATCATCATTCCTTCCATTGACTAAGGCGGAAGAAGGTATCTAATAATAAAATATAGAAATGAAAAATATTACTTTTATTTCCAATTTCGTATCAACCCACTAGCCCAGCAAATGACAGACCCCATTTCGAGACCACACTGCCAACTAATTTGCACCTCCGTTCCAGCCCAGAATGTAACCAAATTGCATACTTCATGGTTATTTTGGTTGCTGAAGTTGTTTTTATGATTTTGTCTCAGGATGTTATTAACTGCCTCATATTCCCTGAATGCTTCTCATTTTGATGATTTGAGTCGGAGTTATACTTTGGGTGGGGTGGGGGAGGGAGGGTTCTAAATTGTTGGTCTTCTGGGATTGTGTGAGGGATCTCATTTTTTTTTACTTTGACGGTAATATGTAATTCATTATTCTCTGTCTGTCTATCTATCTATCTATCTATCTATCTATCTATCTATCTATCTATCTATCTATCTCATATCAAAGTCATTGCTTATTTTTTATTACGAGTGTGACACCAGGACGGGCAAAAAAAAAAAATAAATGAAAAACTGCTTTCATCAGGCCTGGGAACGAAAAAAACAAAGTAACGAGAAAGAGAGATGGAGAGTGCTGTGACTTATCAGATGGGAAGGGATAATAAGAGATGTGTAACGAATACCCGGTGTTGATGTAGGCACAGAAAAAGAAAATCAGTTAAAGATTAGCGACCCCCAGAATCTTGAATAACCCTGTTAATTATTAGGTTAAGTTAGGATAGGTTGATGCCTAACTTAACCTGACCTGATAATTTATGCATATATTTTATGTTCCAATGGTTGCTAATCTTTATCTGATCCATTATTTATATACTGTCCCACATTGACCTCACATCTTAATTGTGTATTCATTAAGTCTGTTGAGATGACAGTGCTTGAGTGCACGAGAGACGCTTTACACTCTCCTTTTACCCAAGGGCATTTGACAAAATGAAGACGCAGAAGGGAACCATGCGCTTTTTCTGATGATTTTTCAATTATGATGATGATAATAATAATAATAATAATAATAATAATAATAATAATAATAATAATAATAATAATAATAATGAAAATATTTATTATTATTATTATTATTATTATTATTATTATTATTATTATTATTTTTATTATTATTATTATTATTATTATTATTATTATTATTATTATTATTATTATTATTATTTATTCTGCTTTAGGAGAATTGAAGTTTTCAAAATATTGCAATATAATAATAATAATAATAATAATAATAATAATAATAATAATAATAATAATAATAATAATGATAATAATAATAATAATAATAATAATAATAATAATAATAATGATAATAATAATAATAATAATAATAATAATAATAATAATAATAATAATAATAATAATAGTGAAAGTATCAATGTCCATGACAAGAAACAAAAAGCAAACTAATAATACTTAACTCTCCATTCATAATACTGTTTTTCCAGGAACTGGAAAAACAGGAACTGGATAGATAGGCCACACTTATCTATCCATCCATATGTTGTTTTTGTCCACTCTTATTTATAAAAGTTCAGACGTATCTAATAGCCATTTGCAACTCGTATTGTGAATTACATCACCAATTTAACATCTGTGTATTCTCTTTAACTGTCTCGTGTTTTCTTGTCAAGCGACCTAGCTGAGTCTTACTTCCAGTGTATATTAAACCTAAGTAAATTTAACCAGTAGTAGGGAAAAAGTGGATTTTCTCTAGATAATTACTTACCCTTGAATATTCTACAGTTCCATGTTCATGCTAGGGAAAAAATGCGCCCACTGCTGAAGAGGCATCATTCGAGATTCAATGCAGTGTACCGTATATCTGAGTAAATTTACCCAGAAGCGGGTAAATCTAGTTTTTCTATAGATGACAGCATATCCTACGATATACCAACACTATTCCTACTAAGCAAAAAAAAAATGCACGCGTATACCCACGCAACTGAAGATACATCCTCCATGATTTACCTTGAAATGGGTGACAATCGTGTTTCTATGAGTAATGGTATACCATGGAATTTACTTCTGTTGTATTCCTGTAAATATAAATAAATAAAAAAAGTAAAAATCCGTCATTCCGAGTTTCATTTGCATTTGCATCGTTCACCAAGTAAATTTACTTAGAAATGGCTAAAGTGACTTTTATGCGGGCAACGGCATGCCCTGGAATAAACCCAGATGTAGTTCTCTTGTTACTTTGGAAATGTCTGAATATGACTTGTATTTTGAGGTAACGAAGGAGAAATATTGAGCAACTCTGGTAGATGTAAACAGCTTATGGTAGGCGTAGCAATTTTGCATATGTTTTATTTGATGTGGATATTATAGTTCTTCTTGTTCTTCGTCTTCTTATTCTTCTTGTTCTTGTTCTTGTTGTTGTTGTTCTTCGTCGTAGTCGTCGTCGGCGTTATCATCATCATCATCATCTTCATCAATCATCATCATTATTTAATTTATTGAAAGTAGATTTATTTATTTTTTCATGGTCTGTGGTGTACTTACTATTGATATCCTATTTGTATGTTATAGATATAATAGTCAAGTAGGTAGGTAGTTATGCATTAAAATCCACATCAAAATAGGCAGATAAAAGGATAGATAACTCAGAGGAACAGCATCAGCTCGCGGGTTAAGAAGAACCACTTGAAGCATAGCTAAGTATGCTAAATATTCATCCGTTTCGAGGGGAGGAACTTGGCTCACTTTCAAAAGAAGTTGCAGCAATACCAACGCAACGAACTTAACGGACTCTCTGGTAGAGCTTGTGTGTGTGTTTTTTTTTAAACAACCTACTCTAGGCTTAAGCACCCACACAGGGATCGGTGTTGATATAATAGTCTCCTTTCTTGAAAACTGATATTTATTTTTGTCATGTTTCCCCAAGCATCACAGAATTTCTCAAACATAATCTTCATACATAATACCTTACTGCGTAGTTTAGTCTATCCAAGAACAACCCTTAGAGGGAACATCTTATTAGTGTTATCGTCCTGTCTTGAAATATTTTCAGAAACCACAAAATTTTCTAGATTTTAATCGTTAATATGCCTTCCTCTATTACAGTCCACTCACTTTAAACATCCCGCAAAAGGGGTCATTGGAAAGTTCTGTAGACATTATGCCTTAAGTAATTCTATGCAACTTAGAATAATTTTACTACCCATGCATTTGTGCTATGTTTATAGAAACAGTTATGACTTTTTCCGTAAAATTTGAGTTTTTTTTTTTTTCTTGAGAACAGACTAAATTTTTCATACATGCCGACATTTTTCTTCTGGCTGTTTCTCAAGCTTAGAGATGAAGAGTTAAATTTCTTGTCAGCAAAAGTAACACCGAGCAATTTGAAATTCAGAACATGTAAACTAAATTTCATAAATGACCACATTTTTCTTCTGACTTTTTTTTTTTTTTTTTTTTTTTTAACCTTATAGATGAAAAATGGAATTCCTTGTCAGTAAAAATAAGATCGAAGGATTTGGTAATCAGCTCACTAACACATCATGTACGAATTACCATATCTGGATAATTAACAAAACTGTAATAGTCCAGGCTCGTTTACTTAACCCTAACTCTAGCTTCAGGCGAAGATATCATGCCATTGACCACTAAACGATAGCTGTGATGTTCTTTAGTTTCCAATCAGTCAGTGTTCAAAATCTTTCAAATATAATATTTTCCAGAGGTACTTTAAGCATTGTTGTTCATGGATTATGTAATATATATATATATATATATATATATATATATATATATATATATATATATATATATCTATATATATATATATATATATATATATATATATATATATATATATATATATATATATATATATATATATATATATATATATATATACATATATATATATATATATATACATATATATATATATATATATATATATATATATATATATATATATATATATATATATATATATATATATATACACGTATATTTATTTATTTATTTATTTATTTATTTATTTTAATGTTTTATGTCCTCTCTTGTCCTGTTGTGGAATGTTGTAGGTATGTGAGTGTGTGTTTGTGTTTGGGGTGGGTGGGTTTAGTGTGTCCGATAACCTTGAGAACAATGTTTGGAGGGATGTCCCAAGGCGATATTCCACCTCCCTCACCTTCCTCCCGGTGCTTATAAACTTCTTTTAGCTTTTTAAGAGATAATTTTTTTTTCATATGCTTTTAGTTCTCGTTATTACTATTTCTTCCCGATGAAAATAAGAATGTTGTTAGTACTGCAGATCTTGCTCTTCTTTCTGTTGCTATGCAACTTCTGGTGAGGAGAACCTCGTACAAAAAGACCAGCAAGTAATTTTTGTATCAT
>JAXCGZ010019756.1:17500-25000 GCA_037179515.1 Halocaridina rubra
TTCCTCCCACAACGGAGCACACATCACTGCCTCGCTGAACTCTACACCCGTCTTTCTCCCACCAGTGTGGTCGCCTTCCTGGACCTCAAATCTGCCTTCGATATAGCCAACAAGGAAATTATTCTTGACCAGCTGGTGGACTTTGGAGTTCGGGGGAACATACTGAAATGGATACGGGGATATCTCTGCAACAGAACATCAAGCGTTCTTTTTAAAGGGTCGTATAGCTCCTATGAACGGTTTGAACTGGGTACTCCTCAGGGGGGTGTGCTAAGTCCTTTTCTATTCAATATCCTTATGCATCGTCTACTCTCCCTCCTTCCTGTCATCCCCGGCACTACAGTTACCTGCTATGCGGACGACATATGCATCCACACGACCTCAACTCACGACCTCCAGCACATGCTCCATGACTTTTACGTGTCTGCTACCTCCTGTGGCCTTATTATCTCCCCAGAAAAAAGCAGGATTTTTACTTCACGCAACTGCAGAGCACTGCCCGCATTCGCCATGGGTGGTAATGTCATCCCTCACTGCACACAGTACACGTATTTAGGTGCACCTGTCCGGATCACCCCAGCTATACCTGCTCGTCAACGAATTCATCCCTTTGTGAAGAGCCTTCTTGACCGTCTGGAGCCCCGCTTTGCACCTGTCAAGTGGCTTGCCAACAATGCTGCAGGAGTCTCCATCCCAGTGGCGAGGACCCTCTACATCCTACTACTTCGGTCAGTGGTTGACTATCTGTCTCCTGCCTTGTGTCAACTTCCTAAACCAGCTCTCGAGCCACTTGAAAAGTTCCAGAATCGAGTCATGAGATTTATCTTGGGATGTTCTCTCTCTACCCGTATTGTGAGTATGCAGTTGGAGCTCAACTTACCCCCTCTTGTGGAGAGGATTTATGCCAATGTGTCCTATTTTACTGTTAAGTGTCTTCACTACCCCTTTCTTGCTCCGTACTTCTCTGCTGTCATGAGGACGTCCCTTGATCCAGACGCACCCAGGCTCCCACTTCGAGCAGGAGGTCATAACCTTATCAGGGTGGTGAGTGACATTCTCCGTGGCCTTGACATCGACCTGCCAGTGCAGGCTGCTGTCCCAGATTTACCACCCTGGCGTGTCCCCCTCCCCGCTGTCACATATACACCGACCTCGAAGGATGTCTATCCCCCCTTGCAGAGACAGTTAGCTCTGGAGACTATCGCTGATGTATCCACGTCTGTCCCTGCAGCACACCACGTCTATGTTGATGGTTCTGTGCAAGCAGATGGGAGGGCGGCATGTGCTGTGTTTTCCCCCACCATGGAGCCGCCTGTGCCGGCTGATTCATGGATTGGCCGTAGACTACCCACCTCGTCGAGCTCCACCTACTGTGAACTGAATGCCATCTTGGATGCCGTGACTCTCCTTGTTCGACGACGAGTGAATGGGGTAATAATTTGTGACTCCCAATCGGCCCTACAAGCCCTATCCTCGCCAAGACCTATCTGTGGCCGTACTGTGGGAAATATACTATGTCGCCTCGCAGCCGCTCGGGATGCCTCTCTTGTTGTGTCTTTTTTGTGGACTCCATCCCACATTGGGCTGGCTGGCAACGACACAGCGGATCGTCTTGCCAAGGCGGCCTGTATGCTGGATGGGCATGCTGTGGACGCTGAGCCCTCCCTCCGATGCCTACGTAACATCATCTACTCAGCTGGGTTTGCCATGACGGTCCAGCGCAGGGACACGGAGAGGGCCAACAGTGTGTCCATACAGCACCATGATCACTTCCTTCACAGTCGCTACAAGTATCGCAGACGCGGGTTAATGGTGCGGAAAAACAATGTAGTTAGTGCTCGGCTCAGAATGGGGTATCGGCCTTTATGGCAGGTCTCCCAGACTCTAGATATGCCACAGTACACCTCCTGTAAACTATGCGACCGAACTAATGCTAACACTCTTGACCACTATTGTCTTCAGTGCCCCGCAGTGAGAGATGTTTTACCACGAGGTCAGAACTTAATACACATCTGCTCATTTTTACTTAATGATGACAACCTTGATGTTATTCTTGCTCGTTTTCCTCACTTTGGTGGCCATTAATTATATTGAATTATACATATATTTTCTGTATGTTGCTATATAATTCTGTTTGTGCATTCTGCGTTTATCTGAGCTTTACTTTTGCATATAATGTACTCTGTGCTGCCATTCTGTGAGTTGTGTGTTAGTATGCAGCAATGTTTTATCAATATGTACACCTCCCTGTAAACCATGTTCAATTCTTGATTTTATATCCATTTGAAGCATTATTTGTATGAACTCATGTAATGTCTGACGCCTTGGCGCAATAAATTAATAAAATAAAATAAAAATAATCTCTCTCTCTCTCTCTCTCTCTCTCTCTCTCTCTCTCTCTCTCTCTCTCTCTCTCTCTCTCTCTCTCTCTCTCTCTCTCCTCTCTCTCTCTCTCTCTCTCTCTCTCTCTCTCTCTCCTGGAAGTACCAGTGACAACCCGTCTCTGGTATCTCCCAGACACACCGAAGGGTATAATGATAATAATAATGCCTTGTGGCTTATGGGAATAAGTGGGACCATCCTCTGACTTACAAAGCGAGTCATACACTGAACTTTCATTTCAACCTGAACCGATGGAATCTTGAGTTCTTTTTCCTCGTATTTCTTTGGGGACGCGCTATCTCAGTGGTAGATAAGGAATATGAGAAGATCTGTGTGCCTCTGAAAAAAAGATATTTTATTTTGAACAAGAGGAAAAATTATTTGTCTTTTTGTCTCTCCTAGTGTAACTGGTAAGTAAATTTTAATTTCTGTTTGAACGGCAGGAAATATGAGTTTCTTTCAATATATATATATATATATATATATATATATATATATATATATATATATATATATATATATATATATATATATATATATATATATATATATATTACTTAGTAATTATAAGTCCTAGGTTCAAGTCCCGGTCTGGGTAAAAAAAAAGATTCATATATATATATATATATATATATATATATATATATATATATATATATATATATATATATATATATATATATATATATATATATATATATATATATATATATATTATTATTTTTTTTTTGCATGACTAATGAGAGCGAAGGGAAATATGTCTCTTCCGAAGAAGTTAAAAGTAAATCGACAGATAATCATATAAATGGCTTTAAAATATGGGTAACAAGCCAGTGGCTTAGGGTTTCTTCTTTCTTTCGTTGGCTGTTTTTTCCTACCTGTAATATTTTAAGACAGTCTTATGTTTTATTTATTATTATTATTATTTTTTTGCATTATATACAGAACTTTCTCGTTGATTTTCTCGCAGATCCAACCTAATCAATCTAATGTAGCTGATAATTATTCCTGGCGTTTAGTTATAGCTTGAATATAGGTTTAGTTTGGTTTGGTTAGGTTAAATGGGTTAGATTATTCTAAAAAAATTAGGTTATTCTACAAAAATTTTAATGTTTTATAAGTAAACACATTCCTTTTGGTATATCATATTCAGCACTTTTAAACTACTAAAGAAAACTTGATACTCGTAGTCTTTTTCCTGCGCAGCATAGTGATTAGAATACTCGAATCAGGAGATGACAGACCCGCAATCGAGCCCACCGCTGTGCGTTAGGAAGGACATCCAACCTTAATGTCCAGCTCCAATCTGTGTTCACCCCATAATGGGAATTAATAGTGACACATGAAAAAAAAAAATTGTTTCGCGGCGTGCTTTTTTTTTATGGAAATGAAAGATCTGTAAATAATGAAAGTGCCTACGTCATATCATCCTATAATACTTCTACCTAGAGGACCAATTGGGTTTGTATATCACGAATTACTATTTTATGGACAACAGCTTCAGTCTTCTACCGTTTTCCATCATAATAACTGAGAATTTCCAATGAGTATAGCCTACTCGGGATTACTATTGATACCATTGTTTGATTATTAGCCTTGCCATAATCTAATGAATTTGGAACCATATTCCTTTGATATAAACAATCTAGGAAGAAAGGAATCTGACAATGAGATTGTACAATTAGTACAAAGTCAATGTGGCATACACAGCCTCTGACGCCATTGTAGTGTAAAATTGTGATAAGTAGTCAGACGCCAAAAGAAGTTGAAATAGGCACTCATTTTTTATCACTAATGAAGACTGGAACAGTGACTGATTCATTGGCATCAGGAGCATGTGAAAAAGTGAACCTGGCAAAAGATTTAGATGACTTTCACATCCAGAACATTTTCTCACATCAGAAAATGATTGATTGTGTCTCCCTTAAACACTTCAAATGAGTTGATAAGGTCACTTTCTGATGAATATTTGGCACTTTCCAATAAACTCACCGATATTGCTAAAGGCAGTTTTTTTTTTTTTTTTTTTTTTACCATGAAGGATTTGCATCCTTGATAGACATCCTTTACTTAACAGTTACAGCTAACCCTTCCAGCCTCATAGGCTGATTCAAGGAAATATCCTCATATAACGCCTGTACCTCTTAATGCAGATTACATAATTCGAGTAAAATTCATCTTGTAACTTCTTTACTTAATTATATTAATAGAGACAGTGTGAAAAGTTACTGGCCAATTCCTGTAGGAACAGGCCTGAGCCATTTTTACTGAGAATATTAGCGGTCTGAACGTCAGTGTGCCTTGACAGCTAGACAGCAGGTTGACCCTGAAAAGGTCATCTGCAGTTATTTCATGTACATTAGAGAATGAATTATATTATAGTGATAGCCAGTACTTCATATAAACATTCACAAGGATGGGGGGCTTGTCTATTAGTAATGGTGTGAAAGGACTATTTCGTTTTCTACCGCAAAGCATTGTGCTGGCATAAGCAACCACAGACATTTACGAGTTCCCATTAGCTGGCATGTAATGTGAGAGAATGGATACAAAGCAAGTATAAGGTGTGTATGCGTGTGTGTGTGTGTGTGTGTGTTTTGAAGATCGAAAAAAGTTTGTATAAGTATATACCACAAAGGTGGTTGTGTGCTTTTTCCCTTTTTTAAAATTAACAAGGGATATATAAATATAACACATACGTTTCTTTTTTTTATTTTAGATTGGACTAGGATTGTGTAATTGCATACTACAAGACTTTCTTCTTTTACATGCGAAAGTGTATTCCACATATTTTTTTTTTCTAAAGATGGACAAAGCAATTTTAAGTATATCCAGAGGTGTTTCTTGTCTCCATTCTATTCTTCTGAGCTTATGGTGGTGTTCGATCCCTCATCGGGGTGTTAAGATAGGCATCTAGCCTTTATTCCAAGATCCAACCTGTCTGTGTCCGCCCCAGTTCGAGTGGGATTAATTCATAAAATAACTAAAATCGTGGTGCTCTATTGTTTTCTATTAAAAGGCTGTCATTTCCATGGGTATTAATGTATACTTGCTGAGTTAAAAGGGCCTAGGTGAATGAATTATTTTCTATAGAACGAGGCAGGCTCTAACTCTAACCGGCCTATAACCCATCATACCCCAGAAGCTCCTCCTTGAAGCTGGAATTAGCCCAGATACTTTGTTTACAACACAGAATTGTAGCCAACAAACGTGAGTGAGAGAGAGAGAGAGAGAGAGAGAGAGAGAGAGAGAGAGAGAGAGAGAGAGAGAGAGAGAGAGAGAGAGAAAGAGAGAGAGAGAGAGAGAGAGAGAGAGAGAGAGAGAGAGAGAGAGAGAGAGAGAGAGAGAGAGAGAGAGAGAGAGAGAGAGAGAGAGAGAGTCTGAGTCTTTTGTCGTGGTGAGCATGATGAAACGAGACGGTCTCAGTGCTCTTCCATGGTCTCAGTTGCACAATTCGAGAATTCCATTGTCTTCTACTTGCTTTAAGAATAATAAGAAAACAAGAACCTGATTGAAAAGAACGAAAAATACGAGGAACAGCAGGAAACAGAGGAAAAGAACAAGAATGAGAAGGTGCAGCAGCAGAGAGAGAAGGAAGATGAAAAAGGAGGGGCAACAGCATAGAGAGATGGAAGAAGAAGAAGAAGAAGAATGGGGTGGGGAGAGACAACGGAACCAAGGATAAGAGAAAAAAAAAGGGAGACAAATTAAAAAGAGACGGAGGAAGAACAGAAGAAACAGCAGGAAAAAGAGGAAGAAGTAAGAAATACGATGAAGAAGAGAAAATGCGACGAAGAATAAGAAAAAAAAGATGAAGAAAATGGAGTACGAAGAACAAAGAAGAAAACAGAAGAAGAAGAAGAATGGAAGGTAGTGGCCCCATTTCCTCCTGAGGAGAGGTAGGTAGCTGGTTGGGAAAGTATAGCATTTCACTAGACGTTGTAATGAATACGTTGTATGGGTGAATGGGAAAGATATATGTACTTCACAAGCTATTGTAATGGGTGTGTTATATGGGTATTAAACCATCCCGTGCCTCTTTACCGCTAGGGCTCTTTCCAATTAAACAATGGTTTTTCATTGTTGTTATTGGGGCAGATAACCCACTTCACTTAAATGAAGATGCTTTTGTGTGAGTGATTTTGGTCTAAAAGGAAATTTCACCGACAGCAAATACGCTAAGCTGTAAGGCCGCTTTCACACCAAAGTGGCACGTCGCACGTGGCATGCCACGTGGCGGTGGTACGCCAGTTGAAAAGGAACATTCGGAAATATAAGAAGCCTTTCTCACAGAAGTGGCGTGACACGTCCCATGTGCCACGTGCGACTTGTGTTGCAAGTCGCACGTATCACATGGGACGTGTCACGCCCCTTCTGTGTGAAAGGTTTCATATTTTTCCGGATGTTCGTTTTCAGCTCGCATGCCACGTGGCATGTCACGTGCGACGTGCCACTTTGGTGTGAAAGCGGCCTAAGTTGACCTCATAGAACCTAACCTAACGTACTGCTGTAGTTGATTTTTTCGCATACGGAGTGGATGCCATTGTGTCTTTTTGTTTCTTTGCTTATTTGGACATATGATTACTTATTCATTGATTTATTAATATATTTTTTCTATTTTATTCATTCATCTAATTTTGCTTTATGACTATTTATTTATTTATTTATTTATTTATTTATTTATTTGTTTGCTTTATTTATCCATCCATATACCAAAGCCATATTCCCCCTTATAAGGGGGATGGCTGAGTCAAAGAAAACACTTTGACTTTTTGTGGGAAGTAAACACAAAGGAGGGGATTCCCAGTCCCCTCGCTCCGCCTAATTTAGTCGACTTTTACAACACGCAGGGGAACACGGAGGAAGTATTCTTACCCTCCTTAATGAATTTACTTATTTTCTCATTTGCTGTTCTCGTATTTGTACTCTTACTGCTTTATGCACTTATTATATATCTTTCCACGTCATTATTTCCTTCCTTTCTCTATTTTTCATCTTTAAGTTCCTTACCTATTTCTTCAGTAAGATTTTATGCACGGCGTCCTTTTGGCAATCCATTGTTTTTATATTAAACTAGTGAATGTGAATGGGGATGTGCGCAGGCAGGCGCTCCCTCTG
>JAXCGZ010019756.1:27500-35000 GCA_037179515.1 Halocaridina rubra
TATATCCACTGCGTTACCGTGGTCCTCGTTTCTTGTCTAAACGTTGGATTATTTAATTCAGAGCTAAATTTCTGTTATTCTGAAATTTTTTTCTGGTATTATCCTGGCTGACACATATTAAAATGACGTTGGATTAACTCGTTCATTGCTAAATTTCGATTTTTTTTTATACATCCTGGTTACCTGCTGTACATAACGTTGGATGAGTTCATACAAAGCTAAATTTTGACCTATTTGTGTATTATTCAAGTATTATACAAACTTAATGTTCTTTAGATGAAGTTGAATTTTGAATTATTATAATTCAAAGCTATATATATATATATATATATATATATATATATATATATATATATATATATATATATATATATATATATATATATATATTTTTTTTTTAATTCTTAATGAATTCTTCCATTGTCATTAAACTGTTAAATTGTATAATTCTTAGGTAAATATCGACTATTTTTCGAAGCTTCGTTCCATCTTCATCTGACTTTGGCCCGACTTCTTAAACCGTGTAAACCTAGGATACCATATTGTTTGTTAGCTAGACACATACAAATGGATCTCATAAACGCATCTGACGCGGTTCTGTGTACGGCTAGGATCCCGTTCGGGCCATGTGCATGCAGGCATTCCCTTATTTATATAAAAGGACATTATGACAGTTCACTCGTAAGCATTACATAGACAATAATATTAGATTAATTAGTAAACCTTAGAATGAAGAATGCTTTGATAAAACACAAGTATCATCCCAATAATATATGGTAACTCGTTTATATGCTAAAAACTTAAGACACTCGAAAACAATTCTAAGTATTGTTATGCAAATATGTTTACATATTTTTGATGCTGGATATACATTTTATATTGGATGCAGATTGTCAGGCTCTCAAAATATTTGCCAAATTCCAAATAGCACAGACCAGTAGGTCTAACGTCCTGTAAATTAATACATTTTGTGATGTAGCCAGTATAAGGGCTTTCTTAGTTTGGTACTGGTTCCAAATTCGGATTAAAAGAGAGGTTGATGCCAGGAAGGGCATTCGACCGTAAGACCTTGTACAAAACCCAAACAATGGCCTCCAAGAGACTCGTGCAAAACAGTGACAATTATTAACATGGGGAAAACATAAAAAAGAGGAAGAGCAATAGAAAAAAAAAACTGGTCTTGTACAGTTCCGCTTTACTTTTAGAATGGTGTGTGTGTGTTTGTATGTGTGTATGTGCGTATGCGTGCTCGCGCTTTCTCTTCGGGTGTTGCTGGTCGTTTGTAAAGACATTAGTGGCGTGCGGTTATTCAGATGCTCCTAACCACATTCCCAGAGTGAAGCCTCACCTGTCACGTGGTCATCCAAGTGATATGATGAATGGATGAGAATTAAATAAAAAAAAAATCTTCTATATATAAATATATACTCTCAATATAGAAGAATCCTGATATAGTTCTTTGTCATTCTATTACTACTACTACTACTACTACTACTACTACAGATAATTTTGTTGTTATTATTATTATTATTATTATTATTATTATTATTATTATTATTATTATTATTATAATTATTATTATTATTATTATTATTATTATTATTATTATTATTATTATTATTGTTATTATTATTATTGTTAGTTTCATTATTACTATTATTTTTATTTTTATTGTTATTATTATTATTATTGTTATTATTATTATTATTATTATTATTATTATTATTATTATTATTATTTTTATTGTTGGTTTAATATTAGTATTATTATTGTTATTATTATTATTATTATTATTATTAGCGTATGCTTGGAACAATAGAATTTTATGGTATACAGTGCTTACAGTATATATATATATATATATATATATATATATATATATATATATATATATATATATATATATATATATGTGTGTGTGTGTGTGTGTGTGTGTGTGTGTGTGTGTGTGTGTGTGTGTGTGTGTGTGTGTGTGTGTGTGTGTGTGTGTGTGTGTCTGTGTGCATGTGCTTGAGCGTGTGTGTGTATGTGTGTTAGTGTATGTGTGCATGTGCCTGAGCGAGTGTGTGTGTAATACTGTGTATAGCTAGATGGATAGATGATCACTTCTGATAAGATTCGAACCTACAGTATAGTGACATAACATCAGTGTACATAGTCGTTACAAATGTTACTACTGATGTATATTCAGTGTGCTTTAGTAATAAAACGCTTGTTTGTGAAATTTTGATAAAACAAAAAAAATAGAAAAATTAGGCATGAAATAATTGAGATATTTGTTTTAGATTGTATGAAAGTTTTGAGACAAATTTTTTTACCTTCTCAGCAGCTGAGCTGATGGAGATACTGTGCCACCATAGACGTCACACATCTAATCATATACTGAATGAACTTGTTTATTTAATGCAAAGAATGCCACTACCTTCTCATCCTTATCCCCCATATGGCTTTGGCGAAGAGAGAAGCAGTGTGACCCATCTCTAGGGAGTTGAAGTCGTGACGTCCTGGGTGACAGCCAGACGCTATATTCAATGAGATACCGAAAGTTGGCTGAAGAATTATATTTAGGGAAAGTGAGGACAGTGACACACATATTCAGAGTGGTGGAAAGATAACTAAACTCAAGGTTGAACTCCAGCTTTCACTTTTAAGGGTTTCGTGTTTCTGTGTGTGTGTGTGTGTGTATGTGTGTGTGTATGTATGTATGTATGTATGTATGTATGTATGTATGTATGTATGTATGTATGTATGTATGTATGTATGTATATATGTATGTATGTATACATGTATGTAGGTATGTATGTATGTCTGTATGTATGCATGCATGCAAGCAATGTATGTATATATGTAATATACAAAAGGCTTGTCTGCCATTCCAAAAGGACCCACGTTCGAGCCCGCCTTGGTTCATAGCGAATAGGAGCAATTTTCATTAAAGTCATATTTAGGATGTGTAATGACATCTGTCGTGTTCTGAACGTGACGCAATTGCCTCCACATATCTTTTACATACATATGTGCAGTCATTATGCGTACTGAGTTGGCCGAAAGTAAGAGAAGAAATACGCCATTGCTGTCCCTTTCTCAAACTGTATCCATGTACATAAGCCATATTTCACTTATAAGGGAAGTGGCTGAGTCAAAGCAAACTGCTCTCACTCTTTAGGAAGAAATAATACAGAGGAAGGGATTCCCAGTCCCCTCGCTCCGCCCCATTTAGTCGATTCTTGGGACACGCAGGGGATCACGGAGGAAGTATTCTAGCCTCCCTCCCTTGGGCCACGGAACCATGTGGGCTTGAACTCGATTATTTGTTGCTGCGATTCAGTCTTTAATTCATCGTGTCACTGAGGCGTTAACATTATCTTAATATTCCACTGAGTTTCGCCTTTCTAGGGTCATATACACGAAAGGAAATAATGAAGAGTTGTAATGTCTCAGGTTTCATGCAGTTTTCATTGTGTCAGAACCTCTTGGGGCTAATGGGTAGATTGTGTCAAATGAAAAAGTTCAGCTTCAAGTTCATTAAGTGTATGAGGCCAGTAGTGAAATAATATTTTCACAAAGCTGGGGATCGGACAAAACCTGAAGCAAGAAAAAAAAAGTATCGTTAGTCTATATAGTTTATAGATTTTTTAATGTTGACTCGCCTTTACTAATCCCTTAATCTCTTTAAAACTTTGTTTTTTCAAGAAATGTTTCTTATATATATTATTTTTTCTTTCTTTTCAGTTGACGAAACGTGTGTTCTGTGGTGCCCCACCGGAAGGAAGCGTAAGGATTCTCAAAATGGTCTTACAAAAATTATAAATACAATTAACGTGTGTGGAATATAAAAAGTGGTTTGTTATACAGTTGTCTAAAGCTTTATTATAATAATGATTGTTGCACGAAGATGGAAGGCAGCTAAACTTTGAAAAATTCCTCTTGAAACCATTCTCCTGCAGCGAATATTCATTGCAGGAGACGTCGTCCACAACCTTCTGCAGTAGTAATGCTACTATGGTGGTAACTTAGCTGTGAGAAAGAAAAATCGCTTCGATGATCATTTGTCAAGATGATCATGCGAGCCCTAACATACAGCTGGATTGGGCTTTCGGCGGCGGCGCCTCTCATATTCCTGATCTGTGCATGGGTCCTCGGCGTCTTCCACTCCTACAGGAGACATTGGCGTTCTGTCGACCTCTTTTTATTAGCTGTTTTCGTTCAAGAGCTTCTGATGGCACTGCAGGTGTTTGCATTTGCCCTATTGAGCCTAATGAGGCCCGAATCGTCAGCAGCTTGTGGCATTTTCGTCTGGAGTCTCAGTGCCACTCGAACTCTGCAGGCAGCAACTGTTGCGTCTTTGCTCGTAGATCGAGCCCTGACGAGCCAATGGCCATACAAGTATCGTTTTAGTGTTCGTCGGCATCAGATCCGTTATCATTTGGCTGTGTTGGCCACTATTGCGGCTCTCGTAGGGGTGGCGGCCATTTTGGCCCGCCCCTCAGATTCCCCAGAAACATTTGAGCATTGCAGTTTTTTGCCTCACGCTCTTCACGTAAGACTCTCCCTCTTTATCTTAAGTATTTACGGTATCTTAGTCGTGACCGGCGGTATAAGTATAGGTGTGGTCCAGGCAGGACGCGGGTGCCGGGAGCAGTCATCCAGCGCTCACTCGGATATCGCTCCTATAGCCACCCACACTGGATCTTCCACTTCCTCATCCAGTGCCGCCGCCCGCTCTGGGGGTGGAGGCACCTCCCTCCACGCGGCTGCCTCCTCAGCATCCACAACTTCTTCCAATGCCTCCTCTGCTCATCTCGGAGGACATCACCATAACAGTGCCATGCAGCCAGCTTCTTCCACCTCTGATCTACTCCCACCGCCGCCTCCGCATCGACCACCTCCCGCGCTTCCTGCCAGAGGGAACAAGGGCGTGGGCGTCAAGAGAAGTGGCGGTTCGGCCCGCACGCCCGCGTCGGATTTCCGCTGGGGGACCACTCTCTCTGTCGCTGCTCTCTGCTTCCTGGTCAACCACTTTCCATACATGGTAAGTCCCAAATGTCAGGGATAATAATATTATTATTATTATTATTATTATTATTATTATTATTATTATTATTATTATTATTATTATTATTATTATTATTGCTATTATTATTATTATTGTTATTATTATTATTATTATTATTATTATTATTATTATTATTATTATTATTATTATTATTATTGATCTATGGAGGGGGTGATTTTGGAGAGGGAATCAGTAAAAGGAGTAAATTACCTATCAAAAACTAACAGGACAAACAAACAAACCAACAAACGTTTATTTCCATTTTTTTACAATGGTTATTGTACAAAAATGGAAATAAACGTTTGTTTGTTTGTCCTGTCAGGAGACGTAAGTATGAATTGAAATATATATATATATATATATATATATATATATATATATATATATATATATATATATATATGATTGCAGGAGAGTGAGGTAAGGTTTCATAAATTGTCGAAGAAGGTTTTCATGTTTTAATTTTTTTTTTCTTATGGTCAAAAGAAAAGAAAAATTTTATTACGAATGTCGGAGTTCATTTAGGTAACATATTTATTGACTAGATTTGTTTAGTATTTTATATGCGTACATATTTTATCTCATGTATGTTTTGTATATGTTTACATAACTTTCATTTCTTTTGTTTATTTGTTTATATATTTATTTATTTATCTTCGGCATTTTTATTTAATTTATGCTCCTAATTTGTTAAATTTATGTATGGGAAGAACATATTTTGACCTTAATCTATCATGTCCGTTCGTCGGTTTCTTTAGTTCAAGAGAGTAACGGGAGCGGCGTAGTCACCGTGTCTCAAGCGGTAGCGTCCGCGACTCTGTGGCGTCAGGTCAAGGGTTCGCGCCCGTCACGGTCTGAGGTTAGCAAGGGCATGCACTCAGGGTAAGGATTACATCTGCCAAAAAAAGTCCTTCGCAAGAAGGCAACCGTCCTAGCCCTTGGTAGAAAAGGGAGTCAGTGACGTAAAACCGGAACAACGATAACGGGAGGGGCATATTCGCCCTCATGATCGCGCCAGCGTTCTTCCCATTGACAATCTACACATCTAATAGAGCATACTCATCAAGCATGCTGAGTTCACAGTGGCTATCTAAAATCTGAGATACTCCTTTGATCGCTTCTCTTCATAGTTGGAATGGTTCATTGGCAGAGGGAATCTGCGCTAAATCCTTTTGGGTTTTATTGTTATATTGCTTTTAATGCCTATGAGTGAGTCAGGGACATAAATGGACGAGGTTTTATATGGTGGTGTTTAGTTTAAGGTCTTTTTGTATTTGACAATAACTACCACAGTTGTTTGTCTAATCTGTTGTTTTGTGCTCTTGTCTGTCTGTTCGTCTATCTATCTATGTATATATCTATCTATCTATCTGCCTGTCTATATATATATATATATATATATATATATATATATATATATATATATATATATATATATATATATATATATATATATATATATATATATATATATATATATATATAGAGAGAGAGAGAGAGAGAGAGAGAGAGAGAGAGAGAGAGAGATTATTCCGTTGAGTGCACAGCGGAAGTAGTTGGACTCTGAGCATGAGACACAAGCATCAGGCCATAACAAAATGGACGGGTTTGGAGGGGGAGGGGTCATCCAGAAGGATGGGGAGAGACCCTTAATGGGTGAGGGGTTTTGGGGGACTTATAACCATATAGCACGGAAGAGAGATAGAGAGATAAAGATATAATGATTACGTACAGAATACCACGAAAATACGTGTAAAAATGCCATTTGTCCCGCGTTTGACTTCCTTGAATAGAATGTACTGCCACTCATTTCCAGAAGTAGAGAATAGTGGCGTCTGTTCGGTAGTAGGTGGTCCAGGTTAGCACTGGCCTCTCAGAATAATACACCAAGAGGTGTGTGGAGTCGATGGTAATACAGAATACTCATGAGGGAAAGCTTCAGGGATAAAATATGATTCACACACACACACACACACACACACACACACACACACACACACACACACACACACACACACACACACACACACACACACACACACACATATATCAATATATATATATATATATATATATATATATATATATATATATATATATATATATATATATATATATATAAGAGAGAGAGAGAGAGAGACTATATCTCATTTTGCATTGGAAATATATATTCTTTGTGACTCCCCGTTTGCTAGCTTTCCAAATTTAATATGTAGTTTAACGATTATGTGTGCGCTCACAGTACTTCATTCCTTGTCTACACATCACTTTATTTCCGTCACTATTTATGCAGTAAGAAACATGGCCTGTGATTCCCCATTTCCTAGTTGTGCAAACTTATTCCATAGCAAAGAAGAAACCTGCTGTAATTACAAGTGTACGTATGTGCGTTTCCCGTTTCTTAGTCATGCACAAGCAATAATAAAAAAGATAAATTGATATGT
>JAXCGZ010019757.1:2500-7500 GCA_037179515.1 Halocaridina rubra
TAATAATAATAATAATAATGATAATAATAATAACAATAATAATAATAATATCAATAATAATAATAATAATAATAATAATAATAATAATAATAATAATAATAATAATAATAATAATAATAATAATAATAATAATAATAATACTAATAATAATAATAATAATTATAATAATAATAATAATAATAAATAATAATAATAATAATAATAATAATAATAATAATAATAATAATAATAATAATAATAATAATAATAATAATAATAATAATAATAATAAAAATAATAATAATTATCATTATTATAACAATAATAATGAATAATAAAAACATTAATACTAATTACCAACATATGTGGAAGCTTCAGGATTTCTGCAGAATCAAAATAATAAATGTGAGTAGCTGAAGTAGCATCTTCATAATCGAACGCCAGTAGCAACCACGGATAAATTAATGTCTACATAAGTATTTTTGCAAGTAGCAACACTAACCGAAGCGGAAGTAGACACTGCAACACAAACAAGAGAGGAAAAACTAAGGCAAAAGCAGCTCATTACTGTTGCAGTAATAGTTGCACCAGACCAAAGCCTGGGCAACTACCATATAACAGCAGACCAAGAACCTATTTCTCTCTCTCTCTCTCTCTCTCTCTCTCTCTCTCTCTCTCTCCTCTCTCTCTCTCTCTCTCTCTCTCTCTCTCTCTCTCTCTCTCTCTCTCTCTCTCTCTCTTCTTTTTCTTGCTGGTTATATTCCTTCCAGCTAAGGCTGTTGCTGGAGTATTGGCATTGGGAATGACAAGAGACATACCTTCATCCCCAGGCGGTCCTGCCTAAGATAACTTATACCCACACGACCAAACTATCCTCCAATGCCAACTTAGTGGATACCAAAAACTCCACCTAGCCATGCCCCACCCCATCTCCTCCCCTACCACCTTATACCTTTACACCCCCTACTAATGCACACAAACACAGACACAAACACACAAACTTTAATTTATGGTTGAGGGAGGTTATCTTACACGATTTGGCCTCCCGCGTACTCGACTCAAACAACAACACCTCTACCTCATTTTTTCGAGCTATGACTCCTCTACGAACTGCCCCTAGCTCCCTATCTATAGAAAATACATCAAGGGAGAAAAGTCACAATATAATACACTGAAAATTTCTCATGACGTAATGGCATGTGTCACTTAATACAACCCCCAAAGAATTCGTGAGTTGAAAGTATTATAAAGGTAGTGGTGTGTAGAAGTAGTAAAGTATATGCCATTATGCACAGTAATGTTGAATATTGGTCCCAAAAGGGTCAAATTTTGATACATTTCTTCCGATGGCACACTATTTCACACGCTCCTACTTCTGAAATATATTGCATAAACAGTTGATTTGCTCCTATTGAAATTGCTGTTGAAATTTAAGTCATAATCTTTTAGTCTGTTAAACTTGTTCTTTTTCAATAGATAGAGTTAATGATCTCTTGTAGTACCACTAGTTAAGAACTTTGAACAATGTATACTATACAGCCATCAAACCTTTCTCATTCCTACCTAACCTGATACAACGAAATCCAACGTGGTGCACGTCTCACAGGGGGACAATTTGATTATTAAAAAGGGGGAAATTCGTAAATGAATTTTTTTTTCCGATGTTAATAATACCAATAACCAGAAAAAGAGTTAGTAATGTTATTAATAACTTTAATGGGGACTTGTCTTTTCTTGTGAAACAGTTTAATATTAAAATAATTTTACCAAATTTGACATATCAGTGGTTACGTTGTCAGCTCTTTCTCAACAACTTGCGTATTGAATGCATTCTAAATACGTAACAAAGTCGTGTGTAGCCTATCTAAAGCTGTATTTTGTAGTACCTTCCGGTTCTTGATGGTGACCGTATGTGGACATTGCGTCACATCTTTTAAATGATGTTTCTCTGTCTTTGTATACTGAAAAAATGAATTGACTTTCTTTAACTCCTTGCGTATTGCTATTTTAATATGTAATATTACTACATTATTTATATGCTTAAATTCTACAAATGCATTTCATTTAGTGAGTTTTCACACATAAGTCACCAACCCTAAGCATACAATGAGTGGTGCAACCAAAAACAGAATTTCTTCAGTATTCAGAGGAACACAGAATTCGTTTTCTTACCTACAGTTCATGATGAAAGGTCACCTTTAAATCTATTAAACCAACAGTGCCTCACCACGAAGCAATGAATCGAGGTCGTCTCGAAGTACATTTGAAAACAATGCATGGTGTACATGTACATTCAGATTTTCGTTACTTCAAGTATCTATAGAAGGAGTTTGAAAAAAAAAAACAATAGATTCTGTATTCACTGCGCGAGCTTCTACCATCAGTTATACTATTGATGTTAATTAAGAAATTTCTTTGCTCAATAATTAATCTGGAAAAAATCATGGTATAGGGTGGGATTTAAGTAAACCATCATTACTATCTTTTCTTAAAACAGTTCTTGATAAAACGATGACAAAGATGTTGGCACTATGCCACTTAGTCATAATGCAGAGAGAAACAGACTAAAAGAGATGTGTGAAGATGAAGGACACACAACTTGTTGAAAAGATGAAATCAAGGAACTTCTCAATACATGTGGATGAATTACCTGTTAAAGACAGTTGATCCGTAGTTGCTAACCCAAATAGAGTATAGTGGTTAACGTAAATTTCCTGAAGAAATTTCCTTCTGTAAATCATCAGAGAGCACCAATACTGCCACTGACATGTATAAATTATAAAACTGCGAAGATATCAGTACTATATCAAAAGAAAACTGAGTGTTTTGTGCTGCAAATGATAGTAATGGTATGATGTAATATGATATTGGTTGATAAAGAACGATGAAGGATGAGAATCTAGAGATGTTTTCTTGTGCACAGCGTTCTTCAAAGAGAGTAAATAGTTTCCAGATACTCTTCTCCTGTTCTAATTCAGGTACTAATATTACTTATAAAATGCATCAATGCTATCAAAGCTAACATAGCAAATTTAAGAGTCTCTTCAAGCATTTTTGTGAAGAAAAAATGCAGATTTATGAGATTTTTGCCTAATACTGATGTAAATGGCCCTCAAAGGCAAGTGCTTGAAAAGGTTTATAGAACTCTCTGATACTGCTAGTAACTTTTTATGTAACAAGCCTGAAATAAAACGCCTGTTAACCATTGATGGAAAAGTATTTGCAAGTTTTCAGCAGATATCTTTGAAAACCTGAATATACTGAAGAAACAACTTGAAGGAACAAATAAAACTCTTGTTGATGCATTGGCAAAGATATTTGGCTTAATTACCTTTAAATTGTTTAGACAAAATTCTCTCTGATAAAAATATTAACCTGTTTCACTGGGTAAAAAAAATAGGGGGTGACTCATTTTGTTCATCTCTCATTGTGAATTATCTGAAAATATTGGCCTGTGATCCGAAGGAATGATTTATATATTTCAAATAAACTTGTTTTCCGTCATGGGTGACGTAGCCATGTAAGCGGATTTCAATGCAGTACCAAGAGGAACTTCCGGAAATGAAACATGATGAATAAGTTTACACATTGTTATAATTTAATGGAACAATAACATGGCCTTTTGATAAGACCCGTAATGCTAAATACCCAATTTCAACTAATTTTGAAAAGAAAAAAAAAAAATATATATATATATATATATATATATATATATATATATATATATATATATATATATATATATATATATATATATATATAAATATATGGTTCCTGCTTTCACAGTTAAATGTGGTATTAGCTCTACAAATGGCATGGTACCGAATAAAAGAAATTGAGTTGATATCACCATACCATGAAACTTGATGCTGAAACTGATGAATTGGTACATTATATACTTTTTGCAGTGGGTATCAAGTGCAAGGATCTCGCCAACCTTACATTTAACTTGAGATGAGCTAAAATTAATATATTTAACAGGTACCTTTATTTTATTGAATTGTAATTAGAATTTACCCCCTAAGGGAAGGGTATGAGAATACTTCCTCCGTGCTCCCCTACGTGTCGTAAAAGTCGACTCAATGGGGTGGAGCGAGGGGACTGGGAGTCCTCTCCTCTGCATTTACTTTCCACAATTATCAAAGTACTTTCTTTGACTCAGCCACCCCCCCCTTATAAGAGGGAATATGGCATTGGTATATGGATATGGTAAAGAGAATGATCCAAGCATTATATAAAAAACTTCCATCAAATTCAGTATTAAATTTTTTATTTTGTTTTTCTCTTATATGTGAAAGGAAGGCTTCGAGTTTGTAAAGAGGAATCGTTTGTTCCAAGTTAAAAAAAAAATCGGAACCATTGACATAATAACTTTTTAAAAATTCCTTCTAAACTAGCCTCTAGTTTTCATGAAATTGATTATATTACACTGTATAAATAGTACACTTATATTTAAAAATAGTGATATTTGAATAAAGTTACCTTTGAGCTTGGTATCTGCAATTGTGAATTTTTTGCATTGAAATTACTCCCAAAAATCACAGTGACATCAAATATTTATGGAACTAAACACCAAGCAGGTGCAAGATATATATATATATATATATATATATATATATATATATATATATATATATATATATATATATATATATATATATATATATATATATATATATATATATATATATATATATATATATATATATATATATATATATATATATATATATATATATATATATATATATATATATATATATATATGTATATATATATATATATATATATATATATATATATATATATATATATATATATATATATATATATATATATATATATATATATATATATATATATATATATATATATATATATATATATATATATATATATATATATATGTATATATATATATATATATATATATATATATATATATATATATATATATATATATATATAGATAGATAGATAGATAGATAGATAGATAGATAGATAGATAGATAGATATATTC
>JAXCGZ010019757.1:25000-32500 GCA_037179515.1 Halocaridina rubra
TGGTAGAAAAGGGAGTCCGTGACGTAAAACAAGCTTTTACTATAAGGTACGGTGGTATTTACACTGCTGACGGTTGATCAGTGATTGAGTTCACACTTGTGTTATATGTTCTTAACATGAACAAATATTCGCCTATTGTCAAGAACTCTCGTATTCTGTAACCAGAGTAACTGCATTTATCATCGGTGATATCTTAAGTAAATGTTTTCTTTCAACAACTATTGCTTGCTCCTAGTAACGAATAAACATTTTGTTGCTGTTGAAATGCAACTTAACAGTAGGATTTTGGGACTCCATATATTACCTTGTGTCTGATTATCTAGGGCAACTATTCCGATAACTATAGAATAGGCCTAAGCAAACGAGGAAACACCAAGTGCTATTGCTACCATTGGCTAACACTTACAATATGCCTTATCGAATACATATAGACATTTCAAAATCATTATTCAATATTCCTATTGAATTATGCATTTCCACTTTTCCTTGAGGAGGAAGCAAAATTTGTCTTTTTAAAATATTTAATACTTTTAAAATAAAGTTTGGTTACTCTCTCATACATCGATATCTTTGTATACTAAATTTATCTATTATCTGCGACTATTCCCCAAAATATTATTGCATTTTTATATACTTTATTTTCAGTAGATATTGTTTGTACCCTAGGCATTCGGCAATTACTGTGTATGTTTTCCTAAGCGTCGGTTCTCTTTAACCGCGAGAGACGTCATCGATTGATCGATGGTAAGGCAATGCTAGAAAAGAGTTTGTCATCACTGCCAATATTTTTTCAAAGAATGAAGACTCTTGCGTCAAAGCTCATTATATGGTACAAGTTTCTGCGGAAAAATGAGAATACACACTCACACACTCGCATATATATATATATATATATATATATATATATATATATATATATATATATATATATATATATATAGATATATATATATATATATATATATATATATATATATATATATATATATATATATATATATGTATGTATGTATGTATGTATGTATATATATAAATATATATATATATATATATATATATAGTATATATATATATATATATATAATATATATATATATATATATATATATATATATATATATATATATATATATATATACATATATATACAAGAATCATATTTCACCCCTGACAGGAACTCGAATCTAAGATACATAATTATTGTGCCAAGGCGCTATAAACTTCATCACTGAAGGTCTAATGAAAAAGCAAACCTTACAGCTAACTGCTATGCTAAGAAAGAATGCATTCTTTTGAATGCCTTTTTGTTCATATTGCAGCTTTTCTTAACCTCACTCGTGACTTTTTTTTTCACCTATATAGGCATTAATAATAATCAACCAAACACATCAACATATGTGAAAACATGAACATTTTACCCCTGACCGGAACTCGAACCTAAGACACATAATTACTGTGCCAAGGTGCTATCAACTACATCACTGAAGGTCTAAAGAAGAAGTAAACCTTACAGTTAACTGCTATTCTAGGAATGAAAGCATTCTTTAGGAATGCCTTGTTTTTCACATTACAGCTTCTTGGCACATTAATTATGTATCTTTGGTTCGAGTCCCGTTCAGGGGTAAAAATGATTCATGTTTTCACATATGCTAATGTGTTTATTTGTTTATTTTAAATGCCTATATAGCTGGGAATTGAATTAAATACAAAAAAAACGAAGCCACATGTGAGGTTAAAAGAAGCTGTTATATGAAAAAAAGGCATTCAGAAAGAATGTGTTCATACCTAGTAAAACAGTTAGCTGTAATGTTTGCCTCTTCATTACACCACTGGTGTAGTTGATAGAGCCTTGGCACTCTAATTATGTGTATTAAGGTCCAATCCCGGTCAGGAGTAATATATGATTCATGTTTCCACATATAATAATGTGTTCATTTTATTATTATTAATACCTATATAGCTGGGATTTGAATTAAATGCAAAAATCGAAGCCATGAGTGAGGTTTGAAGAAGCTGTAATGTGAACAAAAAGGCATTATGAAAGAATAAGTTCATCCCTAGTATAGCAGTTACAGGCAAGGTTTCCTTCTTCTTTAGACCTTCAGTGGTTTAGTTGATAGCACCTTGGCACAGTAATTATGTGTCTCAGATTCGAATCACTGTTAGGGATAATATGATTCATGTTTTCACATATGTAATTTGTTATTTGATTATATATATATATATATATATATATATATATATATATATATATATATATATATATATATATATATATATATATATATATATATATATATATATATATATAATATATATATAATATATATAATATATATATATATATATATATATATATATATATATATATATATATATATAATTCAATTTTATTTGAATACATATATTTAATATTGTCTCTTTGTGTGTGTGGGGATGTGACACCAAGAGGGGAAAAAAATTACTTCATAGCGCCCAGAAATCTAAAAAACATTGAAAGGAAGATAAAAGAGCAACTTAATGACAAGACAAATAAGAGAATGATAAACAAAAAATATGAGAGTCTGAGAGATTAGTCAGAATAATGAAGATCTAACAGTATGGCAAAAATTGTGGCCTGAGATGACGATAGATCAACTTTTTGCAGGAAGAAAGGCCATAAGAGTTAGGAAAGAACAGAAGGAGGAAGAGAGTTCCAGAGTCTGTAGGTAGAAAAAAAAAGTCACAGAACAGACCAACCCGATATCTATATATTTCTATACAGTTCTTGTGTGACGAGATCTCTTTGAGTGTGTTACGTGGCCTCACCAGTATGGTAGGGACGCAACTGGCCAACTTTTCAGAGCGACGATGGAAGTGAACCCGATAGAAAAGGGAAAAAGATGATACCTTCCTAAGAAGAGGAAGAGAATAGAGCTAAGACGTGAGAGGATGCTTGTTGCCGAGCCTATTGGCCTTAAATAAAACTCTATGAAGATTGTTTCAGTATTATGAAAAGGATATAAGAGAGATTAGATGTATAATTCATATTCATTCCATATATCATTTAAAAGACATTTTAAATACATCCAATTAGCAATGAGACTTCCTAAATATATTATTCCTCTTATATCAGTTTTGTTTTATTCTGCTTATATTTTTGGTTGAAAGAAAACTGCAGCGAAACCAATGTCGCCTTTTCTAATTCTTAAGCTTACAAATGTACTTTTCCACCTTGTCTCCAACATCTAATGGTGTACTCACTTAGCCTAATGAATAGGCATGGTCCAGCAAACGGCTGAGGAGGAGAAGTGTCACATTAACACTGCCATAATCAAGTGTCAAAATTAGTAAAGCAAATTACATCTTCAAAAGATAATTTGGACATTTTCCTTCTGACCTCATTAACTGAGGTTGCAATAGTTATCAATTGTAATTCTTCTGAATTTATACCATTATGAAAAATTACAAAATCTACTTTCTTAATAAAAGAAATCATCACTTTTCTTTTTTCACGCTTAGAATTTTCTTTTTTTTATATTACCTAATTTTTTAACAGACTCCTGGTTCCAGTGTGATTTCTTTTTCAGGCTCTCCAATCAAAGGTGTAAATATTCATTTAATATCCATGTGCTATAATTCTAAGCTCACGTTGCAACCGACTCTCTCCAGATACTCAGTGATATGCATAATACCAAAATTCTTGGCAAAGAAACTGGGACTCATGTCCCACGAAAAAGAGCGCAGACAATAAAATATGCCTATTTTGAGTGTAGCATCCACACCGTATACATGCTGAAGAGGACACTACGAACTGAAAGTAAGTAAGCAAGAAAAGAAAGAGAGAAATTTGTACATAAATATATAAATAAATCACAAAAGCTAGATTCCCCCTTATAAGGAGAAATATGGCTGAGTCAAAGACTCCAAGACTTAGTTTTTGGTTATCTCTTTATCTTCTTCTATTCTTAATTCCATTAACATATTATGAATCCAGATAGCCTCGAACTTGTGTTAAAGGATTCACATAATCCAAATTTCTTATTTTGCATACCAAAAATTGGGGTTTCTATTTCATTTTCGTCATTACTTTTCCTCTTTACAGTTATTCAAAATCTACAAAGGTCTTATGCGTCACTGCTTAGAATACTTCTCGCTCATCTTGGGTGCTTCTTCATATACTTATCTCCTTGATAGAGTTGAATCTAAGGCAGTCATATTCATTAATAACCCTTCTCTTACTTTTAATCTGGATTCAATTTCTCTTCGCCATAAGGTATCAGCCTTTTCCCTTTTCTATCTCTACTACTTCCATCTCTGCTCTGATGAGTTAGCGAGTTTCATCCCTCCCCACTGCCAAGGCCGCGTAGCACTCGTTAAGCGGCTTCGTCTCACAAGTACTGCGAGGAGATTTGTAACTCGCAGATTAGTCGGTGCAGTGACTGCATTTTCCCATCTACCCCCAGACTCTAGAACTCTCTTCCTTCCTCTGTCATTCTTAATTCTAACCTATCTTTCTTCAAAAAACGGATCTATCGTCATCTCCTGGCCTAATCCGGCCATATATCTAGGTCCTCAATACTTCGACTATTCTTTCAGCCTGTCTTTTTCCTATAGTGTAACATTACTTCATCTTTGACTTGTTCTTAACCTTTTTCTTTTTCTTTTTCTTAACGTTTTCTTCATGCCCTGGCCTTTATTGATTAGGGCAGTTTTCTTGCCTGAACTTGAGTCACATTCATTAAAAAAATAAATAAACAAATAAATAAACAAATAGACCAATAAGTACAGATAGATAGATAGATAGATAGATAGATAGATAGATAGATAGATAGATAGATAGATAGATAGATAGAAAAACATGAATCCATGTAAATGACATCCTTTGCATTCTGCCCCCAGGGACCGTAAAGTCCGAGATAATTTCACCAATATATTAAGTTACTAACACCTGACCACAGATGGAACACCACAGTGGGTGAAACTCCACGAGAAAGCTAAAAAAAAAAAAAACAGCCTATTATACTTATAAAAATCCCCTTTAGCCAAATATTGACAAAAGGTATCATGGTAACCCATGAGGGGCACATCAACCTCCCGTTATTTTGGCATACTTCTGCTCACAGAGGTGTGTTGTTGTACACGGTTCGTTTCTTCACGAGTCGCCTTTTTGCTATATATATATATTATTTAACAATAATCATTCGACCGAGATAAGGTATGCAGATAACTGGAATACGTATATATAGGGGGGCAGCAAAACAAGTTCTTTGAAATGACAGTTGGCCGTTCGTAACATCGAACATCATTTGCCAATCAGGCGAGCCGCATGCCATTACAGGTAGGGGGTCCCAACACACGCACATACACACACACACGCACACACACACACATGCGCACGCACGCGCACACACACACACATACACACTTACGTATGCACATCGTAGGCGCTCCATCCAAAGGCTCAAATGCACTCTAGCTACTTCAGTTTCTTCAAATGCTTCACAACGCAAGATCAAAATATTGTATTCAATTTTCTTATGTGAATTCTGTTCTTATTCCTATTGATTTTGTCTCTATTTTCCATATTTCATGAGAGTTTTTAGATTTAATTACTTACTGCAAATTCCGATCATTGGTGCCTGTATCAGAGTGTTTGCCAACTTAACATTACTCTCAAACGACAGTGTCATTAAAGATAATGAACCACTCAGTTTTTTCAGTAATATACATAAATATATATATATATATATATATATATATATATATATATATATATATATATATATATATATATATATATATATATATATATATACACACATTATATATATACACATACATACATTATATATATATATATATATATATATATATATATATATATATATATATATATATATATATATATATATATATATATATATATATATGTATATATATATATATACACACACTTACATATATATATATATATATATATATATATATATATATATATATATATATATATATATATATATATATACATATATATACATATATATATATATATATATATATATATATATATATATATATATATATATATATATATATACACGCACACACACTTAAGACTTAAACACTGGTTGTTGAGGACTTACACCTGGAAAATTATATTCTTTCCCCAGTGGAAACAGAGCTTCCCAACCATAGTCTTTTTCCAGGATATTTTATTCAGATAACAATACATGGGGACGTGCACATAGGCACTCTCAGTGATATTGCAGTTGTTAAGCATTACAGTCTATATTTGGTCATGTATAAATCAAATATTGATAGAATTTGCAATTCATTATTAATATCATTGGAAGTAATTAAGAATAAAATATAGTGTAGCAATTAACTGATGGCAGAAGAGCACTCTGAGATTATTAATCAAGAGTAATATATTATGGCTTACATGTATCAATGGCAGAAGAGCACTCTGCTTTTATTGATTAAGAGTAATATTTGTAACAATAATTTCCGATAGGTCTTGTGGAGTGCTATCATTTAAGTTAAATCTCCAGTTTACCACAGAACCATTGCAGACAAATTGAAGAAGATATAGTATAACAATTTTCAAATTAGAGTAATAAGTAGGTACATATACATATACATATACATGCATGCACATGTACTTATATATATGCATGCATATACTCATATATACATAACTAATTAGATGAGCAATAGAAATTTCACTGGGACTTCATAGTCATACATATCTAGGGGAGAGAGAGAGAGAGAGAGAGAGAGAGAGAGAGAGAGAGAGAGAGAGAGAGAGAGAGAGAGAGAGAGAGAGAGAGAGAGAGAGAGAGAGAGAGAGAGAGAGAGAGACTTTGTGGTATTCATTTTAGTAAAAAAAGTTATTAGTCCTTTCCACCGATATGCATGCATACATGCATACTCATACACATCGTCGCCATCTGAGGGTGACACAACAAAGGAAAAGGACAGGCTGATTAAACAGTCCGAGCATAGAGAGTAGTTCAGTTGAACAGGCTATAGTTTACTGCCTAACGATGGAGGCTTGCAGCCTTCGAAAGCTCAGATACCTGGTCTTCGAGGAACTTATGTTAAAGTGTCATATCTGGAGAAGAGTATTTGCCTCGTTGGAGATAATTCTCACTTTACCCTCTTCAATCGGAATATTTGAAGCATAGCATACCATCTGATCCCACTTCCATATTATATATATATATATATATATATATATATATATATATATATATATATATATATATATATATATATATATATATATATATATATATATATATATATATATATATATATATATATATATATATATATATATATATATATATATATATATATATATATATATATATATATATATATATATATATATATATATATATATATATATATATATATATATATATATATATATATATATATATATATATATATATATATATATATATATATATATATATATATATATATATATATATATATATATATATATAT
>JAXCGZ010019758.1:0-35996 GCA_037179515.1 Halocaridina rubra
CCTATCGCGACGGGTCCTGGAACCTAACCCTTGCGATAAACGAGGGATCACTGTATATATATATATATATATATATATATATATATATATATATATATATATATATATATATATATATAGTAATCCCTTGCTATTTCGCGGTTCACCTATAGCGAATTCAGTGCATCGCGGCTTTTTTTTTGGCAAAATAAATAAATAAATAAATAAAATAAAATACATTTTTATATATTTTTTTTTTTATTATTGTGACACCAGGAAAGGCAAAAAAATTTTGAAATAAAACAGACTTTATCAGGCTGTAAAGAGAAACAGAGATGGAGAGTGTAGTGACCTGTCAGATGTGAAGGACTATAAAAGATGTGTAAAATATATGCAGTTCTCTGCTGGGTTTTAATATACCTCTGCATTACTTTCATGATGTCTATTAAAATAATTCTCCTTAGATCTTATTATCATCATTATTATTATTATTATTATTATTATTATTATTATTATTATTATTATTATTATTATTATAATAATTATTATTATTGGAGACAATAATTTTCCTTTGATGATGATTGTGGAGATTATTATTATCATTATTATTATTATTATTATTATTATTATTAAGGGCTCATCATTGTTTGTACATCTGTTGGTTTATTTACTTCAATAACTGTGTACAGTGCCATTCCCTAGTTGGCTGGGACAAAGAGAGTGTGGGGGGTTGGGTAGAATATAATGTTAGAGGGAGAGAGAGAGAGAGAGAGAGAGAGAGAGAGAGAGAGAGAGAGAGAGAGAGAGAGAGAGAGAGAGAGAGAGAGAGAGAGAGAGAGAGAGAGAGAGAGAGAGAGAGAATCTTTAATTAATGATAATAATAATAATAATAATAATAATAATAATAATAATAATAATAATAATAATAATATTAATAGTAATAATAATAATAATAATAATAATAATAAAAATAAGATCTAAGGAGAATATTTGGAATAGACATCATGAAAGTAATGCAGAAGTATATTAAAACCCTGCAGCGAATTGGATATTCATTACACATCTTATATAATCTCTTCACATCTGACAGGTCATTACACTCTCCATTTCTGTTTCTCTTTACAGCCTGATTAAGGCTGTTTTATTGTATAATTTTTTGGCCCATCCTGGTTTCATAATCTTTACATTTTTTTTTTTTTCTAAGTATTCCTAGTTCACGGCAATTCACCTATTGCGGCCGGTCCCAGAACCGAACACCTGCGATAAGCGAGGGGTTTGTGTGTATATATATATATATATATATATATATATATATATATATATATATATATATATATATATATATATATATATATATATATATATATATTAGGAAAAGCGCACTATATAAAACAACAAAAATATATATATAAAAAGTATTTATTAATTTCGTGACCTAAAGTGGCCACCTTCTCAAAGTACACTGGCAAGAGATACAGCTAGTAAAAGAGAAGAACAATTGAAAAGAAGGAGACAAAAAACCACAACGGGTTTTTTGTCTCCTTCTTTTCAATAGTTCTTCTGTTTTGCTAGCTGTATCTCTTGCCATTGTACTTTGAGAAGAAGGCCAGTTCAGGTCACGAAATTAATTAGTACTTTTTATATATATATATTTTCGTAGCTTTACTTAAGGGGTTTTTCCTACCATTTTAGACTGTATGTTAATAGCTCAGTCTTATTAATATATATATATATATATATATATATATATATATATATATATATATATATATATATATATATATATATATATATATATATATACACCTTGTTCCTTTTATGCGCAATTTTTTTTCCGCGAAATTGCAATAACTCCCCCAAAAAATAATAGTAAAAAAAATCGAATTTCACAAATAACGCCACCCAAAAGAATTTTTTTTTTTATAGTAAATAAGCGCCCGCAGACGCTTCTTCCTCAAGTACAAAGAGGATTATGATAAGAAAAGATCATCATTATTATACATTATATATACACCCACCCTACCTCTGTCATATGTCTATCTAATCTACATTTGAAGGGGTCTAAGGTATTGGCATTTATTAACCTACTAGGAATCCTGTTCCATGCATCACCTACTCTACAGTAATACCAAGCCAATTTTCACCAATTTCCCTTCTGAACCTAAATTTATCAAGCTTAAATCCATTACCCATTACGAGTTCTGGTTTGATCATGAATTTTTAAAACTATGAATATCGCCCTTGGTATTCCCTTTAAACTATTTATACACCTTAATCATATCCCCCCTAACTCTGCGCCTCTCTAGAGAATGTAGATTTAGTTATTTTAATGTGTCATATGGTAGCTATCGGCATTGCATAATTATTTTTTTTTTTCATATTTTAGTCTTGCTCTGGTTATTTATAATTTTTATTTTAATATTGTTTACATTTGCAGATAGAAGTTCGTTCTCCTGCATCCTCCTCCTCTTGTACTGCATAAGTACTTGCTCACGGCCACCATGCATGTCCAAGTGTACTGTATGAATGTTGACCACTGCATAATAGAGTACACTGCAGTAATGTATGTTAATTTCTAGCTGTAAAGTGAATATAAATATCTTTTGTATACTCTTAAAAATAGATACAGGACTATTTGCTTTGCTATGTAGTAATAAAATATGTTTTTTACTTATCTTATATCTTTGGCATGGTGTGTCTATGTAAGGTTTGGAACGTATCTATGCCCTTTATCGTTGTTTCCTATGGAAAATGACTCGTTTTTTCACGCGATTTTCCATTTACCCGACACTTCTGAGAACCTATATAGGCGTTATTCTGAGAACTAGGTGTATATATATATATACAGTGTTGTCTCACTTATCGTGGTAGTTCGGTTCCTGGACCCGGCGCGACCCCGGAAATCCGCGGAGTAGAGATCAGCCTATATGTACATAGATATTTTAATGTATTTTTACGTTTACACTGTATAAACCCTCCCTGTACTGTTAATAAAACACCCTATACATTATAAATAACAGCAAGCAACGTAATTTTTTTATGAAAGTGAGAGGAAAACTTGCCATGAATGAGGTGATGATGACTTGACATTAATGGGTTCCATATTTTACAATAATTTTTACGTTTACGTAAAATAGCGGCCGACATCCACAAACTTTTTTCCTTCTTTCAACATATCTAAGAGGTTCACTTTATCTACAATGGTTAACATTTTCCTTTGCCGCTTAGGTTCACTACACGAAGCCTTAGAAGATGAAGGATGCTTGGGAGGCATTGCAAAGGTTAAAATATGCGAGTAAAAAAATCACAAGCAAAACATATTAATAATAATAAGCACAACATGAATGGCGCACACGAGTGAGGCGAGACAATGGAAGATGGTGGAAGCCTTTGTCCGAAACGCTGATAGCGGTATCGTATTTTACATGTTGCAATACTGTTAGTATTTAAGTTTTTAACTTTTATTTACTGTTATATTATTCTTAGGCTAAGAAATACGTTTTTATCAATAAAATCACGAAACTACTGGAAATATAAATATATATGCTAGCTCATGTAGCTTCGACCTCAATACATTGTACGCTATCGAACACAAGCAAAACGTGAGTTAGACGGAACGAGTCTTTGTCCAAAACGCTGATAGCAGTATCGTATTTTACATGTTGCAATACTGTTAGTATTTATGTTTTTTACTATTTTTTACTGTTTTATTATTCTTAGGCTAATAAATACGTTTTTTTTATCAATAAAATCATGAAACTACTGGAAATATAAATATATATGCTAGCTCACGTAGCTGCGACCCCAATACACTGTACGCTATCGAACACTATTTCGTATGATGCAATACTGTGAGTTATACTGTACGTACGTATATCATTCAGTTATTAGTACAAAGGATATTAATTTAAAATTCATCTACTTATTTGATGATTGTACAAAATCTATTGTATTTATTCACTGTAATTTGGACCAAATATTCCTTTTGTAAAGATTACACTGTACTTTTCAAAAGAGGTGGTCAATAAATGCATCTATCTATCTACATTTATGTTTTTTACTATTTTTTACTGTTTTATTATTCGTAGGCTGGGAAATCATTTTTTTTTTATCAATTAGATAATGAAATATCTTTTTTTCAATAAAAAAAAATGAAAATACCTTGTTCCTTTTATGTGCGATTTTTTTATCCGCGAAATTGCAACAACGCCCCCAAAAAATAATAGTAAAAAAGTTTGAATTTCGCGAATAATACCCCCCCCCAAAAAAAAATATTTGTGTGTGCGTGTGTGTGTGTGTAAATAAGGGCCCGCTTCTTCCACGAGTACAAAAAGGATTACGATAAGAAAAGATCATCATCATTATACATTATATATACACCCACCCTACCTCTGTCATACGTCTATCTAATCTACATTTGAAGGTGTCTAAGGTATTGGCATTTATTATCCTACTAGGAATCCTGTTCCATGCATCAGCTACTCTACGGCATTACCAAGCCAATTTTCACCAATTTCCCTTCTGAACCTAAATTTATCAAGATTAATTCCATTACCCATTACGAGTTCTGATTTGATCATGAACTTATAAAACTTTATTAATATCACCCTTGTTAATCCCTTTAAACCATTTATACACCTCAATCATATCCCCCTTAACTCTGTGCTTCTCTAGAGAATGTAGATTAAGTTTTTTAATCTGTCATATGGTAGATTTAGGCACTGCATAATTAATTTTTGTTTTTGTTTTTTAGTCTTGCTTTGGTTATTTATAATTCTTATTTTATATCTTTGTATACATTTGCAGATAGAGGTTCGTTCTCCTGCATCCTCCTCCTCTTCTACCGCATAAGTTACTTGCTCACTGCCACCATGCATGTAACAGTGTACTGTATGACTGTTGCCCACTGCATAATAGAGTAAAGTATAGTATTGTATGCTAATTTCTAGCTGTCAAGTGAATATGAATATCTTTTGTATACTCTTAAAAATAGATACAGGGCTTTCTGCTTTGTTATGTAGTTATAAAATATGTTTTTTACCTATCTTATATCTTTGGCATGGTGTGTCTATGTAAGGTTTGGAACGTATCTATGTCATTTATCATTGATTCGTATGGAATATGACTCGTTTTTTCAAGCAATTTTCTATTTACCTGACACATCTGAGAACCTATCTCGGCGTTATTCTGAGAACTATGTGTATATATATATATATATATATATATATATATATATATATATATATATATATATATATATATATATATATATATATATATATATATATATATATATATATATATATATATATATATATATATAAATAGTGTTCCTTCCATTATCGCGAGGGTTCGGTTCCGGGACCCGGTGCGAGACAGGAAAATCGCGGAGTAGGATCAGCCTATATGTACATAGATATTTTAATTTATTTTTACGTTTACACTGTATAAACTGTATAAACCCTCCCTGTATTGTTAACAAATCACCCTTTACTTCATAAATAACAGCATGCAAGCGTAAATTTATATGACATACTCATGTACATAGGTATTTTACAATTATTTTTACGTTTACTGTATAATCCCTTCCTGCACTGTTAAAAAACCACCCTTTACTTTAAAAATAACAGCATGCAACGTAAATTTATATGTACGTGATAGGTAAACTTACCTTATCTGTTGTGGTTAACATTTCCCTTTGCCGCTTAGGCTCACAACAAGAAGCCTTAGAAGATGAAGGATGCTTGGGAGGCATTGCAAAGGTTAACATATGCGAGTAAAAAAATCACAAGCAAAACGTATGAATAAGCACAACCTGAACGGCACACACGTGAGTTAGACTGAACGAGTGAGGCGAGGCAATGGAAGATGGTGGAAGCCTTTGTCCTAAACGCTGATAGCGGTATCGTATTTTACATGTTGCAATACTGTTAGTATTTATGTTTTTTACTTTTTTTTACTGTTTTATTATTCTTAGGCTAAGAAATAAGTTTTTATATCAATAAAATCATGAAACTACTGGAAATATAAATATATATGCTAGCTAACGTAGCTGCGACCCCAATACATTGTACGCTATCGGACACTATTTCGCATGATGCAATACTGTGAGTTATACTGTACGTACGTATATCTAAATTTAAGTTTTTTACTATATTTTACTGTTTTATTATTCGTAGGCTGGGAAATAATTTTTTTTATCAATTAGATAATGAATTATGTTTTTTTCAATAAAAAAAATTAAAATACTGAATTTTTATTTTTTTCAATATTTAAATATTTTTGCATATACCCAAAATAAAAAAATAATAATTTACCCCCCAAAAAACCATGGTACAGTGAAAATGCGAGCCAAGAAACGCGATCCAGCGAAGGATCACTGTATATATATATATATATATATATATATATATATATATATATATATATATATATATATATATATATATATATATATATATATATATATATATATATAATGATGATGAAGATCTTTTCTTATCGTAATCCTCTTTGTACTCGTGGTAGAAGTGTATAAGAAAAAAAAAAAAAAAATTTTTTTAGGGGACTATTCGTGAAATTGGATTTTTTTTACTATTAATTTTTGGGGGCATTATTGCAATTTCGGGTATAAAAAAATCGCGTACAAAAGGAACAAGGTGTATATATATAAATATATATATATATATATATATATATATATATATATATATATATATATATATATATATATATATATATATATATATATATATATATATATATATATATATATATATATATATATAAAGTAATCCTTCGCTATTTCGCGGCTCACCTATAACGGATTTTTTTCGGCCAAAAAAAAATAAAAATATAAGTTTTTTTTTTTTTAAAGATTATTGTGACACCAGGATGGGCCAAAAAATGATAAAATAAAACAGACTTTATCAGGTTCTAAATAGAAACAGAGATGGAGAGTGTAATGACCTGTCAGATGTGAAGGGATTATAAAAGATGTGTAATGAATATCCAGCTCTCTGCTGGGTTTTAATATACCTCAGCATTACTTTCATGATGTCTGTTCCAATAATTCTGCTTAGATCTTATTATTATTATTATTATTATTATTATTATTATTATTATTATTATTATTATTATTATTATTATCATTATTATTATTATTATTATTATTATTATTATCATTGGAAACAATAATTTTCCTTTGATGTTGATTGTTGAGATTATTATCATCATCATCATTATTATTATTATTAAGGGCTCATCATTGTTTGTACATCTTTTGGTTTATTTACTTTTAATAACTGTGTAAAGTGCCCCTCCCTAGTTGGCTGGGACAAAGAGAGTGGGGGGGGGGTTGAGTAGAATAGAATGTTGGGGAGAGAGAGAGAGAGAGAGAGAGAGAGAGAGAGAGAGAGAGAGAGAGAGAGAGAGAGAGAGAGAGAGAGAGAGAGAGAGAGAGAGAGAGAGAGAGAGAGAGAGAGAGAGAGAGAGTGTCTTTAAGTAACTCTTGTTCATTCAACCAAAACTACATTATTTATAGTAAAAATAATGGTTTAATTACGAATTCGTAATAATAATGATGATAATTATAATAATAATAATAATAATAATAATAATAATAATAATAATAATAATAATAATAATAATAATAATGATAATAATAATAACAATAATCTCCCCAATCATCATCAAAGGAAAATTATTGTTGCCAATAATAATAATAATAATAATAATAATAATAATAATAATAATAATAATAATAATAATAATAAGATCTAAGGAGAATTTTTCGAATAGACGTCATGAAAGTAATGCAGAGGTATAGTAAACCCAGCAGAGAGCTGGATATTCATTACACATCGTTTATAATCCCTTCACTTCTGACATGTCATTACACTCTCCATCGCTGTTTCTCTTTACAGCCTGATAAAGGCCGTTTTATTTTATAATTTTTGGCCTGTCCTGGTGTCATAATCATCTTTAAAAAAAATAAAATAAAAAAAAAATATATATATATATATATATATTTTTTAAAGGTGTTCCTACTTCGCGGTTTTCCTGTCTTGCGCCAGGTCCCGGAACTGAACTACCGCAATAAGGGGGGATTACTGTATATATATATATATATATATATATATATATATATATATATAATATATATATATATATATATATATATATATATATATATATATATATATATATATATATATATATAATACAGTGTTGCCTCACTTATCGCGGTAGTTTGGCTCCGGGACCCGGCGCGAACCCGGAAATCCGTGGTGTAGAGATCAGCCTATATGTACATAGATATTTTAATGCATTTTTACGTTTACACTGTATAAACCCTCCCTGTACCGTTAAAAAGCACCCTTTACATTATAAATAACAGCAAGCAACGTAATTTTTTTATGAATGTGATAGGAAAACTTACCATGAATGAGGTGATGATGACTTGACATTAAGAGGTTCCATATTTTACAATAATTTTTACGTTTACGTAAAATAGCGGCCGACATCCACAAACTTTTTTCCTTCTTTCAACACATCTAAGAGTTTCACTATATCTACAATGGTTAACATTTTCCTTTGCCGCTTAGGCTCACTACAAGAAGCCTTAGAAGACGAAGGATGCTTGGGAGGCATTGCAAAGGTTAAAATATGCGAGTAAAAAAATCACAAGCAAAACATAATAATAATAATAAGCACAACATGAATGGCGCACACGAGTGAGGCGAGACATTGGAAGATGGTGGAAGCCTTTGTCCGAAACGCTGATAGCGGTATCGTATTTTACATGTTGCAATACTGTTAGTATTTATGTTTTTTACTATTTTTTACTGTTATAATATTCTTAGGCTAAAAAATACGTTTTTTTTTATCAATAAAATCATGAAACTACTGGAAATATATATATATATGCTAGCTCACGTAGCTTCGACCCCAATACATTGTACGCTATCGAACACAAGCAAAACGTGAGTTTGACTGAACGAGTCTTTGTCCAAAACGCTGATAGCGGTATCGTATTTTACATGTTGCAATACTGTTAGTATTTATGTTTTTTACTATTTTTTACTGTTTTATTATTCTTAGGCTAATAAATACGTTTTTTTTATCAATAAAATCATGAAACTACTGGAAATATAAATATATATGCTAGCTCACGTAGCTGCGACCCCAACACTGTACGCTATCGAACACTATTTCGTATGATGCAATACTGTGAGTTATACTGTACGTACGTATATCATTCAGTTATTAGTACAATGTATATTAATTTAAAATTCATCTACTTATTTGATGATTGTACAAAATCCATTGTATTTATTCATTGTAATTTGGACCAAATATTCCTTTTGTAAAGATTAAACTGTACTTTTCAAAAGAGGTGGTCAATAAACGTATCTATCTATCTATTTACATTTATGTTTTTTACTATTTTTTACTGTTTTATTATTCGTAGGCTGGGAAATAATTTTTTTTTATCAATTAGATAATGAAATATGTTTTTTTCAATAAAAAAAAATGAAAATACTGAGAATTTTTTTTTTGTTATAATTTTAATATTTTTGCATATACCCATGAAATAAAGTAATAATTTATAAAAAAAAAAACCGCGATAGAGTGAGAAGGCGAACCAGGAAGCACGAATAACTGGGGTAACACTGTATATATATATATATATATATATATATATATATATATATATATATATATATATATATATATATATATATATATATATATATATATATATATATATATATATACTGTATGGACTGTCATGGTGGCCGGATTATTTACAGCAGATGAATGAGTGAGCTGTACAGTTATTGCTGATTTCTGAGGGTTCTACAGCGCTGTTTGATTCCTCACCGTGCCGAGATTCGTAGAAAGATACAGACGTCATTTTAGTGTCAACTGTGCTTTTTGGGCTTTTTTGGACTTAGTATGTAGTTTCGAGAAAAAGCTATCTGTCAGTGGTTCCACCCCCTTCGTTTGGCTGCCTCGGATTTGCGCATGCGCAGTACGACATGGGTTACGTCATGGTCGCCTCCCTCTCTCATTGACATCTCTCCAAGCTAGTATTGCCACCTCACCTGACATCGTGGACAATTCGGGACCATCCTCTGTGGCGGATTATGAAGCCGACATAGCCCAGTGTGACAAGGATGGCCAGGATATGCAGGATTGGCCTCCTCTTCCACCCTGTAGACATCAGCAACTGCCAGCTGGGGTTATGTGCTCTCACCTTCATCCTCAACTTCTGAACTCTGCCTCCTCTAAATGCCCCATAGACCATGGGTCTGATTCCAGCAGTGCCTCAACGTCGCCTGCTGCCAAAACGCACAGGACAGACAAGGATGCTGTTCCACTTGCAACCTTTGGCAGTCCCTTCCCCTGCCCTCTTGCTCCTGCTGTACCTTTGTTGCCTCCTTCAGCTACCTCTTCATCACTCCAGTCAGCTGCACTCTCATCGCTTCCATCTGCTGCCCCAGCCTTTGCTCCCCGGGCAGATTATGTCAAGCTGGGGTTCCAAGAAAACCCCTCCAGTGAAGTGAAGCTTCGTTGGCTTACTGATGTCACCAAAACTTTTTGTCTCAATCGGAAGCTGGCTGAGGTGAAGATGTCTTCGGTTACATCACACTTTGTCTACATCTCGAGGTGTGCCAAGGACATCATTGACAGGGTCACGAGCGGTGATTTTCTTTCTCTACGGTGTAATATTCAGGACTCGACTGAGCGGCCCGGTAAGTTCCCAACATACCTCGTTACTCGCTACCCTATTGCACTTGTTCCTTCCCTTGCTAAGGAGCTACCAGGAGTGCTCACTGCTCAGCGGTTCTTTCAGGACGGGGAGCCTATCAACCGTATTGTCATCACCTGGAGTTTCCCTGAACCACCCCTACCAGTCGTTGAGTTTTCCTTTCCCCCTTGCCTCCCTTCCAGTGAATTGCGCAGGATGAAGGACGAGCAGCCTTGGTGTTTTAAATGCGGGGGAATTGGTCATATCTCACGCTACTGTTCTGCTTCCACCAGATTTGCGTGGCGTACTGCTGGCCATGATACACGCTCCTGCCCGCACCGTATACCTGCCTCATCTGCTGCTGCCACTGCTTGTGATACTGCTTCGGGATCCACGTCTCAGCCTCCACCAGACACTTCGCAGTGGAAGTGTGTTCCGTGCAGCATGCCTGGGGTCAACGTCTGGCATGGCTGTGCTAGACGGTCTTATGCCACACCACCCATCGCCGCACTTTCCTCTCTATGTCCTACTGACTCTGCTGACATCATAGCTCTCCGTAAGGCTGTTGCTACTCTGGAGTCCCGCTGTACAGCTCTCACAGCTCGCTTTGATACCATAGGTGCCCGCATTGACAGTATGGTCACCCAGCAAGCTACAATGGAAAGGACTCTCGCAAGTTTGGTCAGTCTCATCATGTTGTTATCGACACCATCACGACTCTCACTGACAAGCTTAATAAGGTCGCCTCCCACCTTGAGAAGTTGACTGAAGCACAGCCCAGGTCTTCTTCGTTCCATGCTCCGTCTGACAGTGCCCTGCCTACTTCCGCCCTCCGCAAAAATAAGAATAAGATTTGCTAGTCGCATACAATTTCATGCCATGTCTTGGAATGCCTTTGGAATTAGACACTCTCCTAAACTCACTGCACTTAGAGCCTATGTTTATCATCATCATCCACAGGTTATTTTCATACAAGAGGCTTTTCCTGGTGGTGTTCCACCAGGGGAGGAGGTTCGTATGCTCACAGGGTATGTTTCATATGTGCATTATACCAGAAGAGGACTCATTACCTACATTCATTCCTCCATACCTCACACGCTCCTTGGTTCTTCTGCACAAATTGATATGACCTTTCAGCTCTTTGAAATCACTGTCGGGAATGGTACTCTTCGATTGTGCAATGTCTACTCTGCCCCAGATGTGATTAATCTATCATCCCTTCCAATACCTACAGACAGTGGAATGATCTATATGGGGGATTTTAACGCCAGACACCCCGCCCTTGGTGACTCATCTCCCACTCCCAATTGCGGTGGCAAGCCTCTGCTCAACTACATCCGCCGCTACCGCCTCACGCGCTGGGATACTTGTGGTGCAACACACGCTCGTGGGGGTACTGTAGATCACATTCTCACAGCTGGCTTTGTGGTACCTAATGTCTCCTGCTCTTCTATCCCTTCTCTCTTTTCTGACCATGTTGCCCTTAGCCTGAAATCCTCCATACTTTATACTCCAGCTACCCTCCCCCATCACCGCACCCACATCTCTATCCCTTCCAAATACTGCCCCCCTTATATTTCCTTTATCTCTCACCTCCTTCCCACTTTTGATCTCCTTTCTCCGGACAGCTTATACAACTCCCTGGTGAATTCTACACATGACTTCTACACGCATTATGTTCTCAGACCACACATTCTACGTCGCCCTGAGGCTCATTCCTGGACTCTGGATCAGCGTATTGCCCAGGCGGAAAGGACAGCTGTGGATGCTGGACACTCCTTTCAAAGACAGCCCATGCCTGACCACCTTCACCAATATCAGTTGGCAAGGGATGATCTGGTTGTCTTGCAAAAGTGCGTGCACACGGAGTATTGGCAGAAATTTACGGATAGTATTGACCATCAGACTAGCGCTGGGACTATGTGGCATCTTATAAGGAAGGCTGTCAAGAAGAAATCCACCTGTGCTCTACACCACAGTCCGCTTGAGTATGCTCAGGACCTAATTACTACCTGGTCAGTGCAGTCACAAACTTGCAACCTTCCTGGAAACGTTCAAGAGGCACTCTCCACCCGCCGCAGTGTTCATAACCTCCGCCTGATGGGTGCAGTACTACAGACAGATGAAGAGGATGACATCAAAATCACAGAGGATGAACTACGACGTGCTCCTGCTAGGATTAAGGCTACTGCCCCAGGGGAGGATGGTCTTACATATCAAGTTCTCTGTCTTCTTCAGAAAGTTCCTGGTAACCCCCTACTACAGCTCTTCAAGCTTTGCTTTTGCTTGGGGCATGTGCCCTCTGCCTGGACCAGAAGCACTATTATTCCTCTACCAAAACCTGGAACCGACAAATTTAGGCCTATCTCCCACACCTCCTGTTTCAGCAAAGTGTTTGAACGCATCCTTCTTGCCCGGCTCATGCACCATCTACAGGATAAGCTCTCCCCCAGTCTTTATGGTTTCCTCCCGCAACGGAACACACATCACTGCCTCGCTGAACTCTACACCCATCTTTCTCCCACCAGTGTGGTTGCCTTCCTGGACCTCAAATCTGCTTTCGATATAGCCAACAGGGAATTTATTCTTGACCAACTGGTGGACTTTGGAGTTTGGGGGAGCATACTGAAATGGATAAGGGGATATCTCTGCAACAGAACATCACTTGTCCTTTTTAAAGGGTCGTATAGCTCCTATGAACGGTTTGAAGTGGGCACTCCTCAGGGGGGGTGCTAAGTCCTTTTCTATTCAATATCCTTATGCATCGTCTATTCTCCCTCCTTCCTGTCATCCCCGGTACTACAGTCACCTGCTATGCAGACAACATATGCATTCACACGACCTCAACTCACGACCTTCAGCACATGCTCCATGTTTTTTACGTGTCTGCTACCTTCTGTGGCCTTATTATCTCCCCAGAAAAAAGCAGGATTTTTACTTCACGCAACTGGAAAGCACTACCTGCATTCACCATGGGTGGTAATGTCATCCCTCACTGCACACAGTACACGTATTTAGGTGCACCAGTCCGGATCACCCCAGCCATACCTGCACATCAACGAATTCATCCCTTTGTGAAGAACCTTCTTGACCCTCTGGAGCCCCGCTTTGCCCCTATCAAGTGGCTTGCCAAGAATGCTGCAGGTGTCTCCATTCCAGTGGTGAGGACCCTTTACATCCTACAACTTCGGTCAGTGGTCGACTATCTGTCTCCTGCCTTGTGTCAACTTGCTAGACCAGCTCTCGAGCCACTTGAAAAGTCCCAGAATCGAGTCATGAGATTTACCTTGGGATGTTCTCTCTCTACCCGTATTGTGAGTATGCAGTTGGAGCTCAACTTGCCCCTTCTTGTGGAGAGGATTTATACCAATGTGTCCTATTTCACTATTAAGTGTCTTCACTACCCCTTTCTTGCTCCATACTTCTCTGCTGTCATGAGGACATCCCTGGATCCAGACGCACCCAGGCTCCCACTTCGAGCAGGAGGTCATAACCTTATCAGGGTGGTGAGTGACATTCTCCGTGGCCTTGACATCGACCTGCCTGTGCAGGCGACTGTCCCAGATTTACCACCCTGGCGTGTCCCCCTCCCCGCTGTCACATTTACACCGACCTCAAAGGATGTCTATCCCCCCCTGCAGAGACAGTTAGCTCTGGAGACTATCGCTGATGTGTCCACGTCTGTACCCGCAGCACACCACGTCTATGTTGATGGTTCTGTGCAAGCAGATGGGAGGGCGGCATGTGCTGTGTTTTCTCCCACCATGGAGCCGCCTGTGCCGGCTGATTCATGGATTGGCTGTAGACAATCCGCCTCGTCGAGCTCCACCTACTGTGAACTGAATGCCATCTTGGATGCCGTGACTCTCCTTGTTCGATGACGAGTGAATGGGGTAATAATTTGTGACTCCCAATCGGCCCTATGTGCCCTATCCTCGCCAAGACCCATCTGTAGCCGTGCTGTGGGAGATATACTATGTCGCCTCGCTGCTGCTCGGGATGCTTCTCTTGTTGTGTCATTAGTATGGACGCCCTCTCACATTGGGCTGACTGGCAACGACACAGTGGATCGTCTTGCCATGGCGGCCTGTATGCTGGATGGGCATGCTGTGGATGCTGAGCCCTCCCTCCGATGCCTACATAACATCATCTACTCAGCTGGGTTTGCCATGACGTTCCGGCACTTTCTTCACAGTCGCTACAAGTATCGCAGACATGGGTTATTGGTGCGGAAACACAATGTAGTTAGTGCTCGAATCAGAATGGGGTATCGGCCTTTCTGGCAGGTCTCCCAGACTCTAGTTATGCCACAGTACACCTCCTGTAAATTATGCAACCGTCCTAATGCTAACTCTCTTGACCACTATTGTCTTCTGTGCCCCACAGTGAGAGATGTTTTACTACGAGGTCAGAACTTAATACAGATCTGCTCGTTTTTGCTTAATGATGACAATCATGATGTTATTCTTGCTCGTTATCCTCACTTTTGTGGCCATTTATTATATTGTATTGTATATTATATTATATATATTAATTTTATGTTGCTGTATAACGCTGTTTTGTTTTTGTTTGCAATGTTTTTGTGTGTTCAGTGCTTCTATGAGCTTTTCTTTTGTATATAATGTACTTTGTGCTGCCATACTGTAGGTTGTGTGTTAGTATGTAGCAATGTTTTATCAATGTGAACACCTCCCTGTAAACTATGTTCAATTCTTGGTTATGTATCCATTTAAAAGCATTATGTTGCCATTGATTTTGTATGTGTTCATGTAATGTCTGATGCCTTGGTGCATCAAAATAATAAAATAAAATAAAATAAAATAAAATAATATACTCTATATATATATATATATATATATATATATATATATATATATATATATATATATATATATATATATATATATATATATATACAGTAATCCCTCGCCATATCGCGGCTTACCTATCGCGAATTCAGAGCATCGCGGATTTTTATTGGGCACAAAAAAGAAAATAAATAAAATAAAAAAAAATTAATAAATAAAAAAATAAAGATTATTGTGACACCATGACGGGCCATGTCGCATGACTGAAGTCGTGCTGAAGCCAGAATCTGAAACTGTAACAAGTCGTGAAGAGAAACGTGAGAGGCTAGAGGTCAAGGGTGAAATAGAATACTCTCCCAATTGTTTTTCTGCGGTACGGTCAATGTTTGTAGAAAGTGTCAAGGAGATATATGACCGGACCCATGGGACTTAGCATCTGGCATCAAGTACCTGAAGAGGATGGGAAAGGCCAAGAAGTTAGCCATTTCCTAAACCACAAGAAACACAAACATCTGACCCGTACGTATGTACATGCCCTGGAGAGATACCCAATAGCCACGCTCTGACCTGGAACTTTTCCGTTCTATAGGCCAACTGAAATAGCCCAACCCCCAAGAGGAGGGACCTCTCTTTGAACCTGAAGGCAATTGGCAGAAGTAGATTTAGCGACACGCCCTGCCCTTTGGGGTATTTCAAGCATCCCCATGGCAGCCAGAAAGCAGTCAGAGAGCGACAGTCAGACAGAATCTTACCCGGGGCACGAATAGATCATAGATTGTGATAGTCATAGGGTGAGGGGCATTGAGGCGTCGAAGATGTTGTACTCCAGAATAAACTAAGATAAAGGAACCACTGCTTGTCCATTCTTACCTTGCACCCTTCTGGTGGCAGCGCAGTACGGATTTGACACCTGGAAAACATACGAAGAGACTCTCATATCAGAAGAAACCAGTGCGAAGAAAAGAAAATAAGAATGGCAAACGCAGAAATCCAACATCTCCCAATTCAAGAAATGAGTGACGAGGCCAAACACCGGAGAATTCTCGAACTGGAGGAGCACGTGCAGCGCCTACAAACTCCTGCCGACGCCGCTCCGTCGAGAAGGAACTTGGTCAACGCCGACAGAGAAACCGACGCCTCAAACATCGACGAACAGCCTGCCGCTCCGAGCCCCGTGGTGACACAGGGAACGCAGCAGGACAAGCCCCCACCCCGTGCCCTGGTTGTAAAGGAGCCTCGAGTCAAAAATTCACCTTTATACCTCGACGGCGCAAATGTAAAAGACCTCGAATGTCTGTCCATAATTCCCGCGGCCGACTTCCTGAAATACTTGGGTCTGCGGATGAGAAGTGAACGAGTGGTCAAACAGAGAATATTATGAAACTTTTAAGGAACTATTCCTAAGATATTTCTTAGTAAGCCGAAGTGTGACCAGGGCATTGAGTGAAAATGCCCATTACAAGAAGTATAAGTTGCCGGATCCGACCAAGAAGACGGCGATTCGTCGATTTTACTCGAGAGATGGAGAATTGGACGGAAACCTCCCGCGCCCAGGAGAACCTCCTCCTTCCTTGCCTTCTGCCATGAAGTTCTTCAGGACCACCTCCTTAAAATAGCTAAGTACTTGTGATCTGTATCCAGTGAGTAATGGGACAATTAGTAAAAGAAATTGAGGTCGGTGGACGCCGCCATTTTATTTTGTAGTTATGCTTTGACTCAGCCAACCCGCCTATGAGGGGTGTGGCGCCTAATAAGTTGATAAAAGTAGAATTTGTGTACCCATTACTAACATGGATAATTTGTACTAATAGCTATAAGCAGTAATAAACTCCATTTTTTGTTATAATTTGAGTAATATAAAGAAATTGCGTTGGAAGTGTGTTCCATTTATTTGTATTAATGCCTAAATTGAATTTTAAGAACGCGAATGTATTGATTTTAATTTGAAAAAATTAATGTACGTGTAAAATCATTTTTATATTAATTTTTTAAAGCGTAAGAAATGGAGTGATAAGATCACTGCATCTGTTTTCAAGGTTCTTTCCTTTTTTGTTTGTTTTTTCTCCACGGGAGTAATGTTTCAGCGAAAGAAAGACATAAATGATAGATTGTTTTTTTTAATGTTGTTATGATGAAGAAATTAATATTACGATACATGTGTGGCATTTTATTTTGAAGAATAAGAACTTTTTGTGATATTATTTAGAGATAAGTTTTTTTAAATTTCGCGCTATGCAGGCGAAAGTAAGAGTAAATTAGAGGAATTTGCGCTGTCCTGGAATAGGGAAGGTTTTTCAGTGTCACCCTAACGTAGCTTCAAGGGAGTAGAATGTTTGTTTGTTCGTTAGAATGGGACCTAGGACTGGTGAAGCAGTCTTGTGACCGCGCGGCCCAACCGAGATTTCACCTTTACTCTCCTTCAGAGAGATAAGGAAAGGGAAACCAACGTTGTAAATAAAAGGGAATTTTACAGAAAGGGGATGATTGTCTTGAAAGTGATATAGCGAATGTGATGGCGAATGAGTATGAATGACTGGGGATATACTGGGGGGGGTTACTCTAGGGGGTGAAATCGCGGAAAGCACCGTTAGGAAACATGATTGGGGTCTCTCTACGGGGATCGTTCCCCTGCTCCGCCGGGTCCTTATGCATGCCATATCAGAGTATATTTATGGGAGGTGATGCGCTGTTGCAATATCTATTGAGGGATATTTTTGAGAAACTGATTCTCCACCTGCCCAGATATGGTTGAGATGCCAAGTTTGTTTTATTTTGTTTTGTCCCCTACTCCGCCAATGAGATTATTATTCGATTTTCGAGAGTTCCAAGAGAGATATTACGTGATAAAGGATGTGAATCTATGAATGATTCAGTATTTTCTTTGCTAGCTGCAGTATATACATTATTTGTCTGAAGAGATATGTTAGATTGATAAAATAAAACTGCGAGTTTTAGCCATGATAATGTTTATCAAAATTATTTCAGCTTGGTCATAAAGAAAGAGTGAGAGCTGACACGAAATGACAACAAGAATGTTACACCGCCGTTTCCCGTATTTGCGAGAGCAGAAGTTGATCCAGAAGTCAAACGAACAGGGGAGAAAACAGCGCCCACATGCGCACCCCCGTAAAAGCAAACAGACAGAACAGTTATAAGTCGAACTTCTCCCTGTTCTGGAGGAAATTCTGTTGTATAGTAATTCAAATAAGTCAAATTCGAGATAGTAAAAGAATATATATATTTTCTGTTTGAATTGTTCATGTACAACTCCTTACGAGATTTTGAAACTTAAGCAAAATGCATTCTTTACTGTTGCTAATGAAATATACTTTTTGTTTTTATTATTGCATACACAGAGACAGATTTTTTATATTTTTTCAGATTCCCGTTTTTGTCTTATAGTTCATTTTGTGTGGGAAGAAAAATTCTTTAATATCTTTATCCCTTTGATATATATTATAATTAAAGAGTTCTGAAAAGATTATCTAGAGATAATTATTGTTAATCACTGATACTGTTATGAATTTATAATTACATTTGAGCTAATTAATATAATTGAGATTCTCAGAGATTATATGTTGAGTTTTAAATTTAAAATTAATGATACTTAAGTCCTTTTAAGAAGTTGTCAAGAAAAAGATATTTGTACTTTTGTTGATAGTAGTAGAGATATTGTCACATATGACTGTAATATTTTACTTTAATTTCATCCGAGATATGTTGCCTTTTAGAGAGTTTGTGCTTCGACTCAACCCTCTGATTTATAGCAAGAAAAAGATTGTCATTATAGACAAGGATGTGTATGCTATTACAGTAAAGTCCTTAGCAAAATTAAACAGAAAGGAATAGATTTATGCTTCGACGTTTCTGCAGTTGTACACTAAGCTCTTTTGCTTTTGTTTTTTTTAACTGGAAATAAAAATACCCCCCCCCCCAACAATATACGTCAAACTCTATCAATAGTCATTGCTCACGTTTGTTCACTTTCATTTGTTTATTTATTCTTTCATTATGTGGAGATACTCCGCGATGCTTTATTTTTGATTTCAGTGCATGTAAAGGAAGGAGGCCCGTCTCATCTGACACGTGGGTGGATACCGCAACGTATATCACGGTCGCCCAGTCAACCTTTCTCTCTCTCTCTCTCTCTCTCTCTCTCTCTCTACTCTGAGACTGACATGAGCTTCTTCCGATACTACAAGAATGTTGCCGTCATTGATTCTTTTTTTTTGTTTTTTTTTTCCAGCGAAGCTAGGCGATACTTGTGCCTACATTTTATTGCAGTCGATAAATTGTTGCAAGTTGTTATTGCATAAATACTGATAAGACATCGGTAGTACCGCCATTTGCATAAATATTTTTGCCACATGTCGCAACTGTTTAGAGAATAGATAGAACTCCCATTGACAAATTGGAGAGCCCGAAAGTTGCCGTTTATGCTCTATATATATATACATATATTATGACAGCAGGAATTTGAATAGTAAAAGAGACTGTGTTAGAATGAGCATTACTATGAAATATAAGTATAGAACTCCGTTCTTACATCTGAATGCCAGTCTCCATTGTATATATATTGCTATTTCTGATTTAGTATTTTTATTTTATTTTCTTTATTATTCTTATTTTGATCATGATTATTAGTAATGTTATTATTATGATGACTGTTATTGTTGCTATCTCTCAATGGCCTGTTGCTATTATTTTTGAAATGCAATCAGCAGTAACCTGATGATTTGTATTTTTTATCTGAATTTATGCTTGATGTTACTGTAGCCACTGCTAATAAGAATATTTCTTTAGTGGCTTTTCTCAGCATTTAATGATTGTTCTTTTTGATATCTATAGTAATGTTATGTATCAGTTTCTCAGCTAAGTCCTAAGTATCTTGAAATAATAATCTAGTTGTGTAGACACATACCTTCCATCACCACCCTATTTCTAGGCAGCCCCGACCTGCAAGTTCTAAAAGTCTTTAGATTTTGTCCTCTCAAACAAGTCCCTGTTGCCCATTGAATAGAGATTGCAATCACCTGCAGTTGCAGGGGAGGCAAAGTATAGCCTCAGATTACCAACGTATGGCCATTGTTGGTACCCTGAAGTCATAGGGAACCTTTCTTACAACTGTAGTAGTGACATAGGTTCAAATTTTCATCCCGAGGTCTGCTTCGAAGGTACGTGTGGATTGCAGTACTGAAGAGAAATCGCTGTGACGTTGCAGGTCTCCTACAGGGTGGTCTTAGTCAAGATCGGCCCGAGGGTAGGACGAAAAAGCCAGGCTGGAGGGGTTTGGAAGGTGCATCGATCGCTTCCTCTTTGTCTTGCCTATCTTAGAAAGAAGATAATTTATGGTAGTGTACAAACCTGGGCCTGCAGTGAAGACGGCGGGGGAGTGAAAAAATGAGGACAGAGAAACCGTTTTATAACGCCTAGCAAAAAAAAAAAAAAAAAAAAATTTCATGAGCAAGGGAGGGAAACAAAAGTCGCTAACAGCTTAATAATACTTTATTTCTGTAAAAGAAATGATGAAATCCCAGAAAAAAAGGGAATCCCTATACATGTCCAAACTTCAGGAAGAGAGAAAGGAAGGGTAGGGAAAATCCCTTATTAGTTGTTGAAAAGAACAACCCACGTTTTAGAACTGAAAGAAAAAAAAAAATGGGAAAGAAAAGGTCCCCACCGTCTTTGACCACTGTGCTAAAAGACCAATTCTTTTGTTATTTGTTTTACTAGTTTTAAGATAATTTTAAGCGACAACTCAGAGACTCCTTTAAATATAGTTTTTGAATAAGTGCCTTGGTTAAATTGTATGATTTGCACCAATAGTAATAAGTTGTCTTCTGCCTAAATAATATCATTGTTTTGCTTAGATATTATCATCGTTCTGCTTTAGCATTATCATAGTTTGAATCATGATTTAATCTTTGTGTTCATTAAGTTCTCATATCAGTTTGTCTCTGAATAGGAATTGCATATTGAAATGATGAATGTTTTCTGACTTTTCACATCGTAACAAATATTTTGTTTCAGGAGTAGTTTTTTAAGGCCTAATTTTAAGACAAATCAATGCCCCATAGTAACGATAGGAATTTACCATTTATGTTATTGTCTATCGCATTTTAAATGTTCGTACATACTAATGTTCTACATGATTCATATTTTTACTGTAACTAACCAACTTTTGTAAATGTTTTGAAAAAGGAGAGAAGTAGACACAGTAACGTCATGATCTAAACTAACTTGTGATCTTAATTAATGTTTGATAATGATTAGTTACACACTGAAATCCTAATGATTAAGGTTATTTTTATTTTTTAAATATAGGAATGTTTGTACTAAAGATTGTTTAGTGTTCATAGAACTAGGAATTCTTAGATAATAGCTTAAATAATTTGGCCCCATTTCTATTGTAAACTAATGTTAACTAGGATATGTCCAAGAGCTCTCGAAAAAAATAGCCCATGCTTCGACTGAAATAAAAGATATTTCAGTTTTGGTTGGGAGGGATGTCGCATGACTGAAGTCGTGCTGAAGCCAGAATCTGAAACTGTAACAAGTCGTGAAGACAAACGTGAGAGGTTAGAGGTCAAGGGTGAAATAGAATACTCTCCCAATTGTTTTTCTGCGGTACGGTCAATGTTTGTAGAAAGTGTCAAGGAGATATATGACCGGACCCATGGGACTTAGCATCTGGCATCAAGTACCTGAAGAGGATGGGAAAGGCCAAGAAGTTAGCCATTTCCTAAACCACAAGAAACACAAACATTTGACCCGTACGTATGTACATGCCCTGGAGAGATACCCAATAGCCAGGCTCTGACCTGGAACTTTTCCGTTCTATAGGCCAACTGAAATAGCCCAACCCCCAAGAGGAGGGACCTCTCTTTGAACCTGAAGGCAATTGGCAGAAGTAGATTTAGCGACACGCCCTGCCCTTTGGGGTATTTCAAGCATCCCAATGGCAGCCAGAAAGCAGTCAGAGAGCGACAGTCAGTCAGAATCTTACCCGGGGCACGAATAGATCATAGATTGTGATAGTCATAGGGTGAGGGGCATTGAGGCGTCGAAGATGTTGTACTCCAGAATAAACTAAGATAAAGGAACCACTGCTTGTCCATTCTTACCTTGCACCCTTCTGGTACTAATATTAACGTAGTGAGAATTCATTACGACAGCCAAAAAATTTATAAAATAAAACAGCCTTTATCAGGCTGTAAAGAGAAACAGAGATGGAGAGTGTAATGACCTGTCAGATGTGAAGGGATTATAAATGATGTGTAATGAATATCCAGTTCTCTGCTGGGTTTTAATATACCTCTGCATTACTTTTATGATGTCTATTCCAGTAATTCTCCTAAGATCTTATTATTATTATTATTATTATTATTATTATTATTATTATTATTATTATTATTATTATTATTATTATTGCCGACAATAATTTTCCTCTGATGATGATTGTGGAGATTATTATTATTATTATTATTATTATTATTATTATTATTATTATTATTATTATTATTAAGGGCTCATCATTCTTTGTACATCTGTTGGTTTATTTACTTTAATAACTGTGTAGTGCCCCTCCCTAGTTGGCTGGGACAAAGAGGGTGTAGGGGGGTTGGGTAGAATAGAATAGAATAGAATGAGAGAGAGAGAGAGAGAGAGAGAGAGAGAGAGAGAGAGAGGAGAGAGAGAGAGGAGAGAGGAGAGAGAGGAGAGAGAGAGAGAGAGAGAGAGAGAGAAACATCTTTAATTAACTCTTGTTCATTCAACCAAAACTATATTATTTATTGTAAAAATAATGGTTTAATTACAAATTCGTAATAATAATAACAATAATAATAATAATAATAATAATAATAATAATAACAATAATAATAATAATAATCTCCACAATCATCATCAAAGGAATATTATTGTTGCCAACAATAAAAATAACAATAATCATAATAATAATAATAATAATAATAATAATAATAATAATAATAATAATAAGATCTAAGGAGAATTTTTGGAATAGACATCATGAAAGTAATGTAGAGGTATATTAAAACCCAGCAGAGAATTAAATATTCATTACACATCTTTTATTATCCCTTCACATCTGACAGGTCATTACACTCTCCATCTCTGTTTCTCTTTACAGCCTGATAAAGACTGTTTTATTTTATAATTTTTTGGCCCATCCTGGTGTCATAATCATCTTTAAATTAAAAAAAAAAAAAAATTTAAGGTGTTCCTACTTCGCGGAAATTCACCTATCGCGGTGGATCCTGGAACCGAACCCCCGCGTTAAACGAGGGGTTAGCGTATATATATATATATATATATATATATATATATATATATATATATATATATATATATATATATATATATATATATATATATATATATATACCTGGTTCTTAGAATAACGCGAAGACAGGTTCTCAGAAGTGCCGCGTATTCTAATATTCACATAATTTACCGAGTTATTTTCCATAAGAAACAATAATAATGGGTATAGATACGTTCCACAACCGTCCATAGGCACACTATACCAAAGATATAAGATAAGCTAAACATATTTTATAAGTACATAACAAAGCAGAAAGACCTGTAGTTATTTACAATAACATGCAAATAGTGCATAGTATAAAAGATATACAGATTTACTGTACAGTAAACAAATTAATGCACTCTATAATGCGGTAGGTAACAGGCATACATTGGAACATGCATGGTGGCGGTGAGCACGAGGATGCAAACGTTTTGCCGCCTCCGTATCAGCTGATGCATTCTCGCACGCTAGTTCCCAAACGATATTATATCGCAAGTTTGTTTGCTGTTTGTTCTTAATGCTTTTTATTCAATTCTCTTCATAATATTCGATTGCATTAAGCGGTAAAAGAGGAAGAGGATGCGGGAGAACGAACCTCTATTCGCAAACGTTTTACCGCTTCTGTATCAGCTGATGTTTATCACTATTCAGGCACAATATCTTACTTATAATATATTTATTTACTCACCCTATTTGGGGTTTATCTAATTTTTAAGATTATAGCATTATTAATATTCCATGGTTCTAAACATTATTTCATCTTCTTTACATATCGACCATGCCGACATGGAATATTACTGAAGAATAAAATGGAGACTTACTCATCATAACGTAAACAAAAAAGCTGAGACATAAAGAAAACTATACAATTCGTTACAAAAAAAAAACATATATCGTACATGGAAAACTTAAATGAAATATATATATTCTCTACAAGCTATTTCCCTGATGATATTATATCGAAAGTTTGTTTGCTGTTTGTTTGTAATGCTTTTTTTCAATTCTCTTCATAATATTCAATCGCAATGAGCGGTAGAAAATATGATACTGGTATCGGCGTCTCGTAAAACTCAAAGGGTCACATCTACGTGAGATAGTACACAGGATGCTATTGGCTGGTGGGTGGGAGATGACGAATCACAGAATTGTGTTCTGCATGTTCTGTATCATAGGGTCAGATTGGCTTTTTGATTGAAGTTGATTCTCCCAGCATCTTCCAATGTCTCGCCTCACCCGTTCAGTTACTCAAGTGTGAGCCGTTCGTGTTGTGCCTCTTAAAACGTTGTGCATGCGTTTTTTGTGAAACTTTTGTATTTCAACCCCTGCAATGCAGCCTAAGCATCCTTCATCCCCCCGCAATGCCACCTAAGCGTCCTTCATCTTCTAAGGCTTCTGGCAGTGAGCCTAAGCAGCAATGGAAGATGCTGACCATAGCAGATAAGGTAAAATTGTTAGATATGCTGAAGGAAGGAAGAAAGTTCTCGGATGTTGGTCGCCATTCTGGCATCAACGAATCTACTGTTTGCTACATCAAGAAGGACGAGGCGAATATCAGGAAGACAGTGACTATTACTTTTAACAAAAAAGCAAAGAGGGTCATAACACCTCGCAATAAGATAATCGTGCGGATGGAATCTGCTTTTGCCCTGTGGAGTGCTGATTGCAGCAAGAAGAACATCAGTTTAGACACCAATATCATACAAACAAAGGCGAAGAAGCTGTACAAGACATGCGCTGCAAACGAACCCGACGACGACAGTGGCAACCGTGAGGAGGAAGAGAAAGAAGGAAAGCATCGTTTGTTGCTAGCAAAGGATGTTTCGCCAAATTTCAAAAACGCTTTGGCGTAAAGAGCGCTTCGGTGCAAGGCGAAGCTGCCTCTGCAGATACAGCTGCAGCTGATGATTATGTATACAACGACTTCAAGAAAATTATCGAGGAAGGTGGTTATGCTCCTGAGGAAGTGTTCAACATGGCTGAGACTGGGTTATTTTGGGAGAGAATGCCGTCTCGCACTTTTATTTTCAAGGAAGAAGCTAAAGAATCTGGATTTAAAGCGCACAAAGACCGCATTACCCTCGTCATGTGCGAGAATGCTGTGGGCTTTATGCTAAAGCCGGGCTTATCTACAACTCAAAGAACCCTAGGGCTTTGAAGAATAAAAATAAGAACCTGCTGCCAGTGTATTGGATGCATAACCCTAAGGCCTGGATCACGAAAAGCCTCACATCGGATTGATTTTACCAATGTTTTATCCCTCAGGTCAAAGTTTATCTTGCAGAGAAGGGCTTTGAATTTAAAATCCTTCTTTTGATGGATAATGCTGGTGGACACGCAACTGATCTCCATTATGACGTGTTCAGGTAGAGTTCCTGCCACCGAATATGACATCACTGATTCAGCCTATGGATCAAGGCATTATTCGTGCATTCAAGGCCCTCTAAACACGAAATGCCCTGGCGAACCTAGCTGACTCCATGGATACGGACAAAGAATTCACACTGAAGGCGTACTGGTGTAACTACACAATTGTTACATGCCTTCAAAACATTCAGAATGCAATCAAAGAGATGAAGCCGGCCACAATCAATGCCAACTGGAAGAAATTGTGGCCCGAAGTCATCTACGACTACGATGGATTCACTCATGACGAAGAGCATAACTTGGCAGTTGCGAAGGCTGTGAAGTTGGCTGCATTGCTAGGAGGAGAAGGCTTTAAAGATATGACTCACAAAGACGTCAGTGAACTGATCGACTGCCACTCGCAGCCGTTGACTGATGACGACCTGAAGGAAATGACAAAATCAGGAAACGCACGATGAAGTCGAAGAACCTGGCCTTACACTAGAACGGCTGGCAGCCATGTATAACATGGCCAAAGAATTCCAACAACCGTCGCAGGAGTATGACGATAATATGGTTCGCTCGATGCACTTCTACAATATTATCGACGATGCCATGACTCCTTACAAGATCATCTTCGCACAAAATAAGAAACAGCGACAGCAACTCCCCATTACCAAGTTCTTCTCTCCCAAAAAGCAGCCATAAAGGTGTCATTAGTTGTGGAGTAGTTGGCTGTGGAGTATGTAAACGTCATCATCACATCATTCACGGTAAGCTTACCTATCACGTTCATATAAATTTACGCTAGCTCGATGTTATTAATAAAGTAAAGGGAGAGTTCTTAGCAGTGCAAGATGGGTTTATACGGTAAAGGTAAAACTAAATGTAAAATACCTGTAGCAAATATGGTGATCCTACTTCGTGGATTTTCACCTTTCAAGGCTGGTCCCAGAACCGAACCCACGCGATAAACGAGGGAGCACTGTATATATATATATATATATATATATATATATATATATATATATATATATATATATATATATATATATATATATATATATATATATATATATATATAGACACACCTAGTTCGCTCTTTACTCGTGCTTATAATACGTGAAATTGGAAAAACACCCCTAAAAATTAATAGTAAAAAATACCAAATACATGAATAACGCCCATGCACAAAAATTAGGAAAAAAAAATTTCATTTTACTAAATAATCAACTGCCTCGGAGGCACTTTTCCTACATGCTCCTCCTCTTCTACCGCTTAATGCTATCAGATATTATGAAGAGAATGGAAAAAAAGTTTTAAGAACAAACAGCAAGCAAACTTGCTGTATAATATCATCAGGGAAATAGCGTGCGAGGGTGCATCACCTGATACGGAGGCAGCAAAACATTTGAAGAGAGACGTTCGTTCTCCCACATCCTCCTCCGCTTCTACCACTTAATGCGATCGGATATTATGAAGAGAATTGAAAATAGGCAATAAGAACAAACAGCAAACAAACTTGTGACATAATATCGCCAAGGAAATAGCGTACAACAGTGCATCAGCTGATACAGAGGCGAGCAAAACATTTGCAGATAGAGGTTCGTTCTCCCACAGCCTCGTCCTCTTCTACCGCTTAATGCGATCGGATATTATGAAGAGAATTGAAAAAAAGCATTAAGAACAAACCGCATACAAACTTACGATATAATATCGTCAGGGAAATAGCATGCGAGGGTGCATCAACTGATATGAGGTCGACAAAATTTGCCGATAGAGGTTCATTCTCCTGCACCCTCCTGCTCTTCTAACACTTAATGCGAATAGATATTATCAAGATAATTAAAAAAAAAAACAGTAAGAACAAACAACAAACAAACTTGCAACATAATATCGTCACGGAAACAGCGTGCGAATGTGCATCAACTGATACGGAAGCGGCAAAGTGTTTGCAGAGAGAGGGTTGCTCCCCCCATCCTCCTTCTCTTCTACCGTTTAATGCGATCAGATATTATGAAGAGAATGGAAAAAAAGCATTAAGAACAAACAGCAAACAAACTCGCGATATAATATCGTTAGGGATATAGCCTGCAAGGGTGCATCAGCTGATATGGATGCGGCAAAACGTTTGTAAATAAAGATTCGTTCTCCCGCATCCTCCTCCTCTTCTACTGCTTAATGCGATCGGATATTATAGAGAGAATGGAAAAAATGCTAAGTACAGCATGTGGATGAGCATTAGGAACAAACAGAAAACAAACTTGGGATATAATATCGTCAGGGAAACAGCGTGCGAGAACATCAGCTGATAAGGAGGCGGCAAACTGTTTGCAGATAGAGATTCGTTCTCCCGCATCCTCCTCCTCTTCTACCACTTAATGCGATTGGATATTATGGAGAGAATGGAAAAAAAGCATTAAGGACAAACAGCAAACAAACATGCGATATAATATCGTCAGGGAAAAATCGTGCTAGAGCAAACACGGTTGCAGATAGAGGCTCGTTCTCCTTCATCCTCGTGCTTACCACCACCCTACACGTCCCAATGTGTGCCTATTGCCCACCGCATAATAGAGTACATTAATTTGCTTACTGTATAGCAAATCTACATATCTTTTATACTGTACACTATTTGCAGGTCTTTCTGCTTTGCTACATACTTATTAAATATGTTTTAATTATCTTATATCTTAGGTATAGTGTGTCTACGTACGGTTGTGAAATGTATCTATGCCCATTATCATTCTTTCTTATGGAAAATGACTCGTTATATTAAACGACTATTACAATACGCAGCACTTCTGAGAACCTATCTTCGCGTTATTCTGAGAACTAGGTGTATGTATATATATATATATATATATATATATATATATATATATATATATATATATATATATATATACAGTGATATTTCGCTCTATCGCGTTTCTTGCCTCACGAATTCACTGTACCGTGATTTTTTTTGGCAAATTAGTTTTTTGAGGGGGTATATGCAAAAATTTTAAAATATTAAAAAAATAAAAATTTTCAGTATTTTCATTTTTTTATTGAAAAAAAAAATTCATTATTTAATTGATAAAAAAAATTTATTTCCCAGCCTACGAATAATAAAACAGTAAAAAATAGTAAAAAACATAAATTTAGATATATAACTCACAGTAGTGCATCATGTGAAATACTGTCCGATAGCGTACAATGTATTGGGGTCGCATCTACGTGAGCTAGCATATAATTTAAAATTTCCAGTAGTTTCATTTTATTGATAAAAAAACGTATTTCTTAGCCTAAGAATAATAAAACAGTAAAAAATAGTAAAAAACATAATACTAACAGTATTGCACCATGTAAAATACGATACCGGTATCAGCGTTTCGGAAAACGAAAAGGGTCGAACCTACGTGAGATAGTACATATTGAAAGTTTCATTATTTTATTGATAAAACAAGTATTTCCTAGCCTAAGAGTAATAAAACAGTAAAAAAAAGTAAAAAACATAAATTTAAATATATAACTCACAGTATTGCATCATGTGAAATACTGTCCGATAGAGTACAATGTCTTGGGGTTGCACCTACGTGAGCTAGCACATATAATAAAATTTCCAGTAGTTTCATGATTTTATTGATAAAAACACGTATTTCTTAGCCTAAGAATAATAAAACAGTAGAAAATTGTAAAAAATCATAAATACTAACAGTATTGCACCATGTAAAATACAATACTGCTATCAGCATTTCGGACAAAGGCTTGCACCATCTTCCATTGTCTCGCCTCACTCGTTCAGTCTAACTCACGTGTGCGCCGTTGAAGTTGTGCTTATTAATACGTTGTGCTTGTGATTTATTTTCTTCACTTTTTCAACCTCTGCAATGCCTCCCAAGCATCCTTCATCTTCTAAGGTTTCTGGTAGTGAGCCTAAGCAGTAAAGGAAGATGTTAACTATAACAAATAAGGTGAAACTCTTAGATATGTCGGCCACTATTTTGTCCTCAATGAATAACAGCGGTAAAGCTGTTTTTGGCTGCGGAGTAATTTCATCTCGAGTCTACAAACGTCATTACAACCTCATTGACGGTAAGTTTACCGATCACATACATATAAATTTACGTTGCATGCTGTTATTTATAAAGTAAAGGGTGGTTTTTTAACAGTGCAGGGAGGGTTTATACAGTAAACGTAAAAATAATTGTAAAATACCTATGTACATGAGTATGCCATATAAATTTACGCTTGCATGCTGTTATTTATGAAGTAAAGGGTGGTTTGTTAACAGTACAGGGAGGGTTTATACAGTTTATACAGTGTAAACGTAAAAATAAATTAAAATATCTACGCACATATAGGGTGATCCTACTCCGCGAAATTCCTGTCTCGCACCGGGTCCCGGAACCGAACATTCGCGATAATTGGAGGAACAATGTATATATATATATATATATATATATATATATATATATATATATATATATATATATATATATATATATATATATACAGTGATCCCCCGCTGTATTACGTTTCTTGGTTCGCGTTCTCACTGTATTGCGTTTTTTGGGGGGTAGATTATTATTTTATTTTTTGGGTATACGCAAAAATATTAACATATTGAAAAAATAAAAATTTTCAATATTTTAATTTTTTTTATTAAAAAAAAAAATCATTATTTAATTGATAAAAAAAAAAAATCATTTTCCAGCCTACGAATAATAAAACAGTGAAAAATAGTAAAAGACATAAATTTAGATATACATACGTACAGTATAACTCACAGTATTGCATCATGCGAAATAGTGTCCGATAGCGTACAATGTATTGGGGTCGCAGCTACGTGAGCTAGCATATATATTAATATTTCCAGTAGTTTCATGATTTTATTGATAAAAAAAAACGTATTTCTTAGCCTAAGAATAATAAAACACTAAAAAATAGTAAAAAACATAAATGCTAACAGTATTGCACCATGTAAAATACGATACCGGTATCAGTGTTTCGGAAAATGCAAAGGCTCTCACCTATGTGACCTAGTGAATATTAAAATTTTAATTATTTTATTGATAAAACAAGTATTTCCTAGCCAAAGAATAATAAAACAGTAAAAAATAGTAAAAAACATAAATACAGTACTAACAGTATTGCACCAAGAAAAATACGATACTGGTATCACGCTTCGGAAAACACAAAGGCTCTCACCTACGTGACCTAGTGAATATTAAAATTTTCATTATCTTATTGATAACACAAGTATTTCCTAGCCTAAGAATAATAAAACAGCAAAAAATAATGAAAAACATAAAGTACTAACAGTATTTCACCATGTAAAATACGATACCGCTATCAGCGTTTCGGAAAACGAAAAGGCTCTCACCTACGTTAGATAGTTCATGGAATGCTATTGGCTGAATGGTCGGGAGACGACGAATCACAGAATTGTTTTTCAATAAGTTCTGTATCATGGGGTCTGATTGGCTTTTTCATTGCAGTTTGCTTTTCCCTCCAATTTCCAATGTGCCGCCTCACTTGCTCCGTCTAACTCACGTGTGCACCATTCTCGGTGTGCTTATTAATACGTTTTGCTTGTGATTGTGTTTTCACGAGTAATTTAACCTTTGCAATGCCTCCCAAACGTCCTTCACCTTCTAAGGCTCCTGGTAGTCAGCCTAAGCAGCAAAGGAAAATGTTAACCATTGTAGATAAAGTGAAACTCCTAGATATGTTGAAAGAAGGAAAAAGGTTTGTGGATGTCGGCCGCTATTTTGGCCTCAATGAATCTACTGTTCGCTACATCAAAAAGGACGAGGCAAAGATCAGGAAAACAGCGAGCATTTCTTTTGATAAATCAGCGAAGAGGGTAGTAACATCCCGCAATAAGGCAGTAGTGCGGATGGAAGCTGCTTTGGCCCTGTGGATTGCTGATTGCAGAAAGAAAAACATCAGCTTAGACACCAATATCATACAAACAAAGGCGAAGAAGCTGTACGAGACATTCGCTGCAAATGAACCTGATGACGACAGAGGCGACCGTAGAGAGGAGGAAAGAGAAGAAGATATCGACGACCCACAACAAGGACCCTCCAGCGATTCTCCATCGAGGATACAACCGTTCGTTGCTAGCAAGGGATAGTTCTTCAAATTCCAAAAACACTATGGCCTAAAAAGCATTTCAGTGCGTGGCAGAGCTGCCTCTGCAGATACAGCTGCCGCAAAAAATTACGTCACGAACGATTTCAAAGAAAATTATCGCCGAAGGGGAATATGTTCCTGAGCAAGTCTTCAACATGGATGAGACTGGCTTATTTTGGAAGAGAATGCCATCTCGCACTTTTCTCTTCAAGGATGAAGCTAAAGCCATGGGATTTAAAGCGCACAAAGATCGCATTACCCTCATCATGTGCGGGAATGCTGCGGGCTTAATGTTAAAGCCCGGGCTTATCTACAAGTCAAAGAACCCTAGGGATTTGAAGAACAAGAATAAGAATCTGCTGCCAGTGTATTGGATGCATAACCCTGAGGCATGGATCACGAAAAGCCTCTCATCGGACTGGTTTCACCAATGCTTTATCCCTCAGGTAACACTTTATCTTGCGGAAAAAGGCCTTGAATTTAAAGTCCTTCTTTTGATGGATAATGCTGGTGGCCACGCAACTAATTTCCAACATGACGGTATTCAAGTTGAGTTCCTGCCACCACATACGACGTCACTGATTCAGCCTATGGATCAAGGTGTTATTTTTGCGTTCAAGGCCCTCTACACACGAAATGCCCTGGCAAACCGTGTTGAAGCCATGGATTCGGACAAAGACTTCTCAATGAAGACATACTGGCGTAATTACACGATTGCCACATACCTACAAAATATTCAGAAAGCAATCAAAGAGATGAAGTCGGCCACAATCAACGCCAGCTGGAAGAAATTGTGGCCCGAAGTCCTCCACGACTACAAGGGATTTGCTCCTGACGAAGTACAGAAGTCGGCAGTTGCGAAAGCTGTGAAGTTGGCTGCATTGCTAGGAGGAGAAGGCTTTAAAGATATGACTCCCGAAGATGTGAATGAACTGACTGACTGCCACTCGCAGCCTCTGACTGATGAAGACTTGGAAGAAATGACGAAATCAGTGAGCAAAGAAGAGGAAGAACTTGAGGAAACGCACGAAGAAATTAAAGAACCTGGCCTTACACTCGAACGTTTGGCAGCCATGTATGAACATTTTAAAGAACTCCAACAACTCTCACAGGAATACGACGATAATATGGTTCGTTCGCTGACCTTCTGTAATTTTCTCGACGATGCCATGATTCCTTACCATACCATCTTCCAACAAATGAATAAACAGCGACAGCAACACCCCATTACCATGTTCTTCTCCCCCAAAAAGCAGCCGTAAAGCTTTTATTGGCTGCGAAATAATTTACACCGGGGTCAAGAAAGATGATCATCACCTCATTCACGGAAAGTTTACCTATCACGTACATATAAACTTACGTTGCATGCTGTTATTTATAATAATTGTAAAATACCCATGTACATGAGTATGTCATGTAATTACCACTTCATTCAGCGTAATTTTATCTATCACTTTCATGTAAATTTACATTGCTTGCTGTTATTTAAAATGTAAAGGGTGTTTTTTTAACAGTGCAGGGAGGATTTATACAGTACGTAAACGTAAAATTAATTGTAAAATACATATATACATGAGTATGTCATGTAATTACTACTTCATTCACCGTAATTTCATCTATCACTTTCATGTAAATTTACGATGCATGCTGTTATTTATAATGTAAAGGGTGTTTTTTTAACAGTGCAGGGAGGGTTTATACAGTACGTAAACGTAAAAATAATTGTAAAATACCTATGTACATGAGTATGTCATGTAATTACCACTTCATTCACCGTAATTTTATCTATCACTTTCATGTAAATTTACGTTGCATGCTGTTATTTATAATGTAAAGGGTGTTTTTTTAACAGTGCAGGGAAGGTTTATACAGTACGTAAACGTAAAAATAATTATAAAATACCTATGTATGTCACGTCATCATCACCTCATTCACGGTAAGTTTTCCTATCACTTTCATAAAAATTTACGTTGCTTGCTGTTATGTATCATGTAGAGGGTGTTTTTTTAACAGTGCAGGGAGGGTTTATACAGTACATAAACGTAAAAATAACTGTAAAATACCTATGTATGTCATGTCATCATCACCTCATTCACGGTAAGTTTTCCAATAACTTTCATAAAAATTTACGTTGCTTGCTGTTATTTATAATGCAAAGGGTGTTTTTTTAACAGTGCAGAGAGGGTTTATACAGTACGTAAATGTAAAAATAATTGTCAAATACCTAAGTACATGAGTATGTCATGTAATTACCACTTCATTCACCGTAATTTTATCTATCACTTTCATATAAATTTACGTTGCATGCTGTTATTTATGAAGTAAAGGGTGGTTTGTTAACAGTACAGGGAGGGTTTATACAGTGTAAACGTAAAAATAAATTACAATATCTATGTACATATAGGCTGATCCTACTTCGCGGTTTTCTTGTCTTGTGCCGGGTCCCGGAACTGAACTACCGCGATAAGAGGGGGATTACTGAATACAGTGTTCCCTCACTATATTTCGGTTCACCTTTCGCGAATTCAGTGCATCCCAAGTTTTTTTGGCAAAATAATTTTTTTTTTTTTTAAATGATTGTTGACACCAGGACGGGCAAAAAAAATAATAAAATAAAACAGCCTTTATCGGGTCTGGGCATGAAGAATACATAAAGAGAAACAGAGCTGGAGAGTGTAATGACCTGTCAGTTGTGAAAGGATTATAAAAAATGTGTAATGAATATCCAGTTCTCCGTTGGGTTTTAAAATGCCTCTGCATTACTTTCATGATGTCTATTCCAAAAATTCTCCTTAGATCTTATTATTATTATTATTATTATTATTGGCAACAATAATTTTCCTTTGATGATGAGTGTGGAGATTATTATTATTATTATTGTTATTAAGGGCTCATCACTGTTTGCACATCTGTTGGTTTATTTACTTTAATAACTGTGTACAGAGCTCCTCCCTAGTTAGCTGGAACAAAGGGAGTTTGGGGGGTTGAGTGAAATAGAATGTTGGAGAGAGAGAGAGAGAGAGAGAGAGAGAGAGAAGCGAGAGAGAGAGAGAGAGAGAGAGAGAGAGAGCTGAGACGAGAGAGAGGAGAGAGAGAGAGAGAGAGAGAGAGAGAGAGAGAGAGAGAGAGAGAGAGAGAGAGAGAGAGAGAGAGAGAGAGAGTGTGTGTGGAGGGAATTGTTGGGGGTTATGGTGTTGGGGGTAGACGATCGGCATCGTCACACAGTGTATGTGTATATGTTTGAATGTACGTGTTAGTGTGTATGTGTGCGTGTGTGTGTCCTGCATAACTGATTCCCATTCCGTTCTATAGTAGTCTCTCTCTCTCTCTCTCTGTCAACGTCTTTCCTTTCCTTCATTTATTGTTGTCATCTTTCATTTCCTCTTTTTCATTTGATTTCTTCTCTACTTTTATGGCAAATGGATGCATCCTTTTCAAGTTCCATCAGGAAATGAGAACAGAGAGTGAATTTAAAATGGAGGGGAAGTTTATTATTAGATTTCTCTCTCTCTCTCTCACTTTCATTGGGGTTCATCTAATTTTCAAGATTATATAGTATTATTAATATTCCTTGGTTATAAACATTATTCTATCTATCTGCACAAAATCTTAATATAAATAGTGTCAGCTGAAGAAAAAGAAAACGTGTACAATTCGT
>JAXCGZ010019759.1:2500-5000 GCA_037179515.1 Halocaridina rubra
GGAGGGGCAGAGGGGATGGCCCTCCTGATGGGGAAGGGGAGAGGGGAGAGCTTTGATGATCAAACCATTGAGGACCAGAAAGGTTGTCTTTAGGCCTAGAGTGTCTCTAAGGCATCACACTGTTACATGAGAAAGTTGTTAAATGCAATTTTATTTTTTTAGGCTTATAGTGTCTCTAAGACTTCATACTATTATACGAGAAACTTGTAAAATGCAAATTTATAATTTTTTTAAGCTTACAATGTCTCTAAATCTCCATAATGTTGCTTGTGAAACTTGTAACTTTCATTTATAATAAAAGGGATTTTCTTAAGACTTGCAAAATGCAAATTTATTCATTTTTTTGAGTTACAATGTCTCTAAATCTCCACAATGTTGCTTGTGAAACTTGTAACTTTCATTTATAAGGTTTTGTTTTTTTAAGACTGTGGTGTTTTTTTTATCTTATGTTACAATGGAACGTGTAAAATTTGATTTTTTATTTTTTTAAAGCAGAAAAGATTGGCAGGGGGTGTCGTGTCTCGACAGCTTCTTTGATACTTGAGAAGTTCGTAAAATGCAACTGTAACAAGAGGAAGAAAGACATCTTTAGGCCCTGATAAGTCTAGAGTTTTGAAGATCTATTCATCTATACATACACAAGACCCATATTCTCCCTTGTACAGGGGGTGACTGTGCCATTGATGTTTAACAGATAAATGTAGGATTTGGCTAAATTGAGAGCAGAAAAGATTAGTTAGTCTATGGTTCCTTAGAGCTTACATAAGAGGAATATGGAAACAATTTGACCTAATTGAAAGCAGAAGGGCTAGTAGGCCTATGGTCTCTATAGAACTTCAAGAGGTATTAAGTAGAAATATGTAATATTTGATTTAGTTATAAACAGAATGATTTAGTAGGTCTTAGGATCTCCCTTGAGACCTATATATAAACACTTCGAATTTTACTTTACTGAAGGCAGATTGTTTAATTTGGGCTTTTTTTATTATTAAACCAAGAAATGTGCATGACGGGGGTATGTGCATAAGCACTGTTCATGTTAGATATATATTAAGGTTACACTATATATTCAACTATATTTACATTAACTGTTGATTATTGTTATAATTTAATTCAGTCATTAGTTTACATGCAATACTTGCAGAGGACATTTTCATTGACTTTTGAAAAGTTGATTTTTTTTTCCAAATCCGTTGAGAAAAGAAATAAGATACTGCAAAATCGTATAGTTAAAATATCTCTAGAATATTCTTCTCTTTTGTATATTTTTTTTTAACTTACAGAATATTTATCTTGATTCCGCCCTTACATGGACAAAAGACATTATTTTTAATAGATGACTATACCAAGTTACTAGACATTATTATTATGCTAACTGTGTTTTATCAGAATATTCTTCATTTTAAAGGTAATTAATGCAGTGTTACTGTCTATATGTAATTGACAGAAACAAATGGAGAAAACTGGCCAGAAACATCGACCCCACATAAAAGTGGGAAAAGATGTAGACAAAGAAGTGTTATTGTCTATATGCAATTCTTATGGGTGAGACTGTCATAATGCCATTCTATGCAGATACGGGAGTGCCTGCGTGCAATTGGCACCATATAATGCAATAGATCCAAATAAAAAATATATAGATATTTGTAAAAAATTCTTAAAATTTTTGTTGTTCCTTTTTAACGTACAGAAATTTCCACCATTTTTTGTTTTGTTTTTTGCTGTCTCTTCTATTGCGTAGAGCCTGTCTATAGAGGAGTATTCAATTATTTTTTTTTTATTCATATTCCCATATGTAGTTTCTCTTTGGTAAAATCAGTTATTTGCTGGTTGCTTTCTTTTCTTTTAATTCCTAATTATTACATTTTCTAAGACTTTCCGCTTTCCGGTTTTACGTCACGGACTCCCTTATCAACCAAGGGCTAGGACGGTTGCCTTTTTGCGAAGGACTTGTTTTGGCAGATGTAATCCTTACGCTGAGTGCATGCCATCCTCCATTTATTATTATTTTTTTCTTTCCTATTGCTTTATCTATAATTTTTCTTCGTTACTGTTAACTATTTACTTCTATCGTAATTTCGTCTCATAATTATTGTTTTAATTTTTGGTCTCTCTCTCTCTCTCTCTCTCTCTCTCCTCTCTCTCTCTCTCTCTCTCTCTCTCTCTCTCTCTCTCTCGTAAATTTTCTCCAAGTTGGAGAAATAATAATAATAATAATAATAATAATAATAATTATAATAATAATAATAATAATATTAATATTAATAATAATAATAATAATAATAATAATAATAATAATAATAATAATAATAATAATAATAATAATAATAATAATAATAATAATAATAATAATAAAATTAATATGTTTTAGGGGCTCGAAAACAACACCCTACTAATTTTCCTTTTGTTATTGGTGGTTTTTTTTTCTTTTTTCTTTGTGTGTGTGTGTGTGTGTGTGTGTGTGTGTGTGTGTGTGTGTGTTTTCCGAGATATATATTGA